>CAXKVX010001323.1:0-120394 GCA_964058865.1 Eleocharis quinqueflora
TATTGCACTACTTTAAAAAGAAGATTTAAAAGATACGTATTGAATTATGTTGTTCAGAATAACGCAATATTTAGTAGATTTCTATCCATGGATGCATATCAACTTCATCCTGGCTTAGTGCATTGACGAGCAATTTTTGTTTGATTTTATCTGTAAATCAATATGTTCTCGTCATGATATTTACGCTAAAGCTTCAAGGACTGATACATAAATTAGTGTTTTTTTTAGCTTCTTTGGCATAAAGCTAAAAACACCGAGTTTGAAGTATTATTTAAAAGAGATGATAATAATTATCGTCCAAAGGTTATTTTTTGTGATACATACTCGTTGTGTTACGGTGCATCTTCACAACTGGTCACAAGATCCAAAGTTCAAGGAAGGACATTTTGCGCTCGAATTGAATATTTATTTGGTTACACGAATAATCCACTTGACTTGATTTTTTCAAACATAGATATTTTCTGGAATCTTGCACATCTAACACGAGGAAACTTGTATAATTGCAGAAGTTTATGGTTAAAAAAATCAAAGTTGTGTGATTTATCTAAGTTGGAATAACTAAATGAATGTGGAGAACATCGCTTAAATCTCTTGCTGATATAGCTGGTGGATTGAGTTGTCCGAGAAATACAATTAGCAAGACGAAAAAGTTATACATGCAGATAAAATTAAAATATATTTGAAATCAATAAAATCACACTTATTCATATGGGAGATTGTTGGAATTTAGACTTCAAATTCAATAAATAAAGTTTGGACTACGTGTTATATGATTAATATATCAACTATTATCTCAAATATTATGCTAAATAATATACTAGATATGTGTAAAAATATGATTAATTAAGACATGACACAATATGTATTCCGCTAAATTAATGTGGAGAACACCGCTTAAATCTCTTGCTGGTATAGCTGGTGGATCGAGTTGTCCAAGAAATACAATTAAAAAGACAGAAAATTTATACATGCAGATAAAATTAAAGTATATTTGAAATCAATAAGATCACGCTTATCCATATGGGAGATTGTTGGAATTGAGACGTCAAATTCAATAAATAAAGTTTGAACTACGTGTTATATGATTAATATATCAACTACTATCTCAAATATTATGCTAAGTAATATACTAGATATGTGATAAAAATATGATTAATTAAGGCATGACACAATATGTATTCCGCTAAGTTTTGAATACGAATACATATTAAACAAAAATGAATCAATTATAATTGTTGATGGTAATTAATTCAACTAATATTGGTGATTAAAATAAGTGCCAAAAAAATAAGATATGATTTGGAATTCATACGAATCAAGAAACAAATCAAACATGTGAAATTCCTCCTCTTTGCAGGCCGCAAGAATCAGCCCTACTGCCGCATGTGATCTGCATATAGCAAGCTACAGATCATAAGAGAGAGGAAAATGAGGTTTGTCGAATGCCTTTCTTGCGGACCGCAAGGAGGCTTCTGTGGGTCATGAAAAAGGTTCTAGAAATGCAAAAAATTGGTTGTTTTGGCTGAATCTTCTGTGTATTGGCACAAAATCTCTAGAAAAGCATACCATATCTCATGCACAATTGTATACACGATTCGACATGTTTTGGAAATAGTTTTAGTCATGATATAGTATTAAGATATTTGATAAAGATTAAATGGTCTTTCTAAGATCATACATCACTGGTATTTGAGTGGTTAGGTCTCCAAGGCATGCAATGTAATGTTAGATGTGCATGTGCTGCACATTAGCTCTATGTTTGCTCTATTCCATTGAGACACAAATACTCTTTTCTATATTCGTGAAATTAGAGAAAAGTGAGCATTAGCACCTTCTTGGAGGGACTCATAAGCCAGTACAAGGAACAAGGAACAAGATTGCAACAAGGCACACATTTTCTTCCATCTGCAACAGCTTCTTTGATATTGCTCGAGAGGCAATAGAAGATGTAAAGTAAGTTTTCACTTTCGTTAAATAATTTAATACCTTAAGTCTTTGCTTCCGCCAATGTAATAGAAGGGGAGCCTTGGCGCAACGGTAAAGTTGTCTTCTTGTGACTAGGAAGTCACATGTAGGAGTCGTGGAAACAACCTCTTGCAAAAATGCAGAGAAATACTGCGTACAAATACTCCAAAGTGGTCTGAACCTTCCCTGGATCTTGCACAAGCTGGAGCTATGTGCACCAGACTGTCATTTTTCTTTAAGTCTTACACAAAGCATTTCACAATTGTTCAATTAAAATTTGATTTTACTTATGGCTATAACTAATTTAAAATTGCTCCAACAAAATCATCTAGGCAGATCCATAGACACAAGATGCAACACTTTAATTTGCTAGAGCAGATGCAATAAACGCTATTTACATCAGTATGCTATTTACATCAATATTCTTATGCTAAAAGCCTTTCACGTCAGGGAGCAAAAGCAAATGCGCAGATGTAAATATGTTTGATGGTGATGAGCAATTGCATCTTATTCTTCATTTGAATCTACGCTTTATTTACATCAGATTAGACAAATGTAAGAACTATTCTCATTTTCATTAGTTTTTCGAAGCAATTTGTTTGCAGGAATATTACTGTTGCAATTGTCTACAATAACATCGGTTTTCCTAAACCAAATATATTTTTATTGCATCTATTAAAGTGATGCTATTTTTCGTTTGCACATGTTAAAGTGGTGATATTTTTTTCTTGCATTCTTTGAGCAAATGTAAATAATTCTATTTCATGTGCTGAGATTGAGAGAAATGTTCCCTAAGATATTTTGTGGCTCGGATGGAGTCTCCAATGCGCAACAGAATTGATCCAGGCAGTCCATCAACTCACTAAACACTACAAAAGGATTAAAATATTGGAAAATCATTCTCAATGAAGATATAATTAGAGGCAATGGGACCTATAAAAGGATTTAATTTTGTTATTTTTCATTTTTGTGTTTGTACATATCAAAATATTGCTAGGACTGTCAACAAAACTCTATTATTTTTTTATCTGATATGTATTATATTCGATAAGACGAATATGAATAAGAATGTTTTTGCTAGCTTATCAGATATGGCTATGAGTAAGGTTTTTTCGTTAGTAAAATGAATAAGATACATGTAAAGACTATTCTGTACTCGTTATACTATAGAGTAAATATAAAATAATGAGAAGAGATATAATGCCTTCATTTTTGTGTGCATCAATGATGCCTCAAAAATCCACACTATTCATCATACACACATTTTTATGCATTTAAATCTAGATCATTTACTGATGTTAATAGATGATTTAGATTTGAAGGCATCATAGAGGCACAATTTAGTTGAGGCATTATATTCCTCCTCTAAAATAATCTATATAAATATAAATAAATATATGCTCTATTAAAATTTGTAAAAATAATTAATCTATTAGTAATTTAAGTATTTCTAGGAGACCATCTAATAATTTTTCTCTTTTCAATAAACTCTTAATTTTCAACAGAACATTAGCGCTTGTCTTTTTGGATTCTATAAAAATTAATTTCATCAGACTAATTATTTATTTAATGTTATCATCCTCTCGTTTAATCCTTTAAAAAAATTGATCGTATAATTATAACTCTATTATAATATCTCGCATTATATATTATTTACTTTTTCTCGCTAATGTATATGCTCTACTTGTTCTTGTGTTGTGCTTGTGTTTATGAAAAATATTGATTTTAGATGTATTTGTGTAAAATATTATTTATTTGTAAAACTGGAAAAATATTATATTAATATTACTCTTATCGTCTGTTATCCATTCTTACGATATAATTTTAATGGGTAAGGATAGAGTTAGAGTAAGTCAAATTCTAACGAATAATGGTAGAGTATAGGTAAGAGTAATTCCAAATTGATGCAGATACAAAAATAGCTTCATCCGACTCGTACCCATTGACACCCCTAAATATTGCAGGCCTTTGAGCGCAATATGGCTTTTACTAAAAATAGACGCTTTTGGGAGACCTATTAAATAATATGTTTTATTGATAGATTGTTTCATTATCGGCATTAATTAGAAGATGAAGTCATTGTTAGGCCTGTCAACTAAATCGGTTTCGACCGTTCTATCATTTCGTTTCGCCCTAAATGAAATGATCACGTAATAAAAAATCGATTTCGTTGTTGAACGAAACAAGAGACGCAACCATGTTTCAATTTCATGCAATAAATGAAATAGAACAAGAAAGATACATGTATCATGATCGTTGTCTTCGTGTTTTCGTCTAGAATTGTAGGGGTTGTTATTACCCTTATTGCAGAGAGTGTTTGGCGAAGAATTCCAAAAATTGTCGAAGTAAAACCCTAACCCTTCTCCATCTCGTCATTTTCTCGCCGCTCAAACCTAAAATGTTTCCCTTCTCTCTCTCGCATGATGTAATAGATCACTATATCTCCCTTGCATGCTCAATCCCAAAGTGTGTTGGGTTACGAACAGTTTAAAACCCGTCAAATAGACTAAGCTGTGGAAAGACCGTAAAATAGAAATTTTACGTCTCTTAAGCCAAGGATTAAACGAGGTATGTCAGATAAACTACCGAGGGTGTCCACCTCCCGTTTATCTCTGACATCAAAATCCTATTTAATCCTTATACAGATCTACTCCTTAACTGAATTCTAAAACTTTAATCTACTTACAAATTAAATAGATTAATATAACATAAATACCTTGATCCAAATTCGAATTGGATCGCAGAAGACTCGGAAGGTCGAATCTGAGACGCTCTTCTTCTCGGATCATATGTCTAATATGTCTTTCAGATATCCACCAGGACGACCAGAGAGCGGCTTATTTTTTCTGCCAGAAATATCATAAACCGCGATATCCCGCAAAACACTATTCATTGAGATAAAGACTAAATAAAATATCTTTACGACTCGCAGTTATTCAAATATGAAATACCGCTCTTTCGCAAAAATACTATTTTTCGAATTCCGCAAACAACCGTATACGAGAAAGAGAGAAAGTATATTTATCGATACGATCCTGAGTTAATAGATATGAGTTGATTTTGGTGCCCCTTTCTCTCTCCCTCTACCCCTCTATTTATAGTAAAATGAGGAGGTTGGCAATTACCAACAATACCCTTGAAAAGGTGAAATGACCAAAATACCCCTCTTGATGTTGGCTAGGAAAAATATGTCAAAAAATCAATTTTCAATTTATTTATTTATGCCGACATCAAGATATTTTTTATTTTTATTTATTTTTTAATTAAGATTTTAATTAAGATTTTAATTTGATAATGACTTTCATCCCAAATTCAAAAACCATACACAATAATTAAAATCTAAATTAAATATATATAAATATACATAAACATATAATTGTTCTCAACAATTATATTTCTCAGGGTTTGGTATTGGTTTGGTTATGGTATGATTTTATACAACGTATCGTATACGTTTATAAATTCAACCGTTATTTTTGCTTGTCATCTTATATGACATATATAATTTAATCATATCATATATAATTAATTATAACCATCTTAATATTAATTATAACCTATTTATAATTAATCATTAAGATTCTCTGATTAGCTCCTATATGGTGTGACCCAATAGGATCTGTGTTATGTTGGTAAAAAGAATTAAAACCATTTTAACTTCTATAAACATAGGAGGCATCTAACATATGCACTATGACCATCCAATTACACAAATGATGTTGTACTTATGCAATATCACGATCCACTAAACATTTTAGTCGTATTAATTCTTTCGTCTCACAATATCAGATTAGTTTCAAGGTAGGTGTGTGTCATCATTGCAAACTTAATCTTTTCTCGATCTTGAGCAGACTTATCAAATATAATTACTCTTGTAATTATACTGCATGCAGATAATCATACTCTATCAAGGGGCCCAGTGATACTCTAACTCGTATAGAGATACGAGGGACAATAGTACTTTTGGTAAATCATCACTACCTCAGCTAAGCTATGTATACCAAAAAGCTACCGTTATGACTGCATTTTACCGACAACGTTAGATAACAATCACACATACACATCTCTTAGTAGGAAAGATGAATACCTCATACTTTAGAACTTAACACTGAATGAAAATATTAATGACACGTACACAATTCCATTTAATGTTTCATTCGAGGTCTGTCAAATACCATGTTCATGTAACATGTATTTATGTGATTAAAATGACATCTCATGTCTGTGGTTTGTAAAACTTAACTATCTTTTAATTCACATTCTAACCTTGTAACGGTAAATTAGTGTTCCTGCTAATCACCTTGGTTAGAGACTTTTAAGAATATATATCATCTATATAATGAAGTTTCACAATTCCAATTATTGACTCTAGTCAGATAAATGAATGATTCATAAATTCAATAATACTCAAGGTAACAAAATGACAATTTATTAATCACTCAATTCATGAACAAAGCTTTATGATAATTTATCTTATTATTGACTTCTAGATTATTACAAACTAACAAAACGCTCTCTCTCTCTCGATCATTCACTAACATGCTTGGACTCTCATGTACTCATGGGTTCTCACCGTCAGCAACCCTTGAATCCATCATTTCTTCGTTGAAACTCTATTTTTTTGTCCCTTTGCCCTACACAACTTTTTCCTTGGTTTTGCAGTCTGGAACTATGTTTCATGCACGATCTATCAGTTGATATGATCTCTATTAGACCCTTATCAAATATTCAAACGATCTAAGAAGTGAAACTTACGACAGATCGTACAACCAGACATCTAGCAACTAGGCAATATGTACTGATGACTCATGAGCAATCCTTGCTTACATATAGTGCCATTGAGGTCCATCTTGTCGTAGTGAAGGGAAAAACTAAAAGAAAGAGAGAAGAAAAAAAAAGAGACAACAAGAAAAAAAGAAAGAGCGGGAGAAATTATGGGAGTGACAAATTGTATATTTGAACAAAATTATAGGTATGAGTGTTTTTTATCTTAGATTTCTTTAAATTTGCTTGACCTTTTCTCCTATTAAATATTACTTTATTTTTGCATGTAGGTTCTTTTGTGTCCCGGTACGATGGTTGATTCCTATAGAACAAATCAGGAGTTAGAATCTGATTTGTCCGATGATGAGAAAGTTTTTGTAACATTTATATTGTTTATTTTTCTGGCACATTTGCTAGCAAAGTTGAGTATGCTTGATTGTTGTGAAATGCTTAGTGTCTTATGTGCGCTGGCACATTTGAAATGCTTTGCTTGTTTAGAAAAGCTTGATGCCTTTTGTTTACTGACACAATTGAGTATGCTTGTCGGAATATACTTTCAGTATGAGTGTGAGAATCCTAAGTCTAGTTAGGAGTTTTCTAAGTCATGACAATATTGAAGCTTTAATTTGTGCTCAAGATGAGTTACGTGCCGCGACAACAGGTAATCAAACTTATATTTTTTATTATTTGTCAAAACCTCATTTAATTGTGCATGCCATCTTACTTTCTTTTCTTTGACTCTTTGTATATAAATGTGCAGAAAATGGTTTGAAACTTTGGTGATCCAATGTGGCCCACCGATGAAGTGACATTGGATAATGGTATTTGTGCTAGTGCAGACTTTGTTGTGTACCAATAACAGTGTCAGTGATCCTCTCTATGCTTATTAGTTAGCTTTGTTAATTCTTGGTTGTTGCATTTTGTTGCCTTGTTGACATATATTAAGTGTTGACTGTGTAGTTGCTCTTTGGACATATTTTAAGTTCAGTTGTCTTGTCGGAAAACTAAAGCTTTGAGTTACAGACTCTTTGGCTCATCAGATCTCAAGCAATTGCATTTCAATGATGATAGATGTGTTTAAATCTTTTCAAACTTTTCATATTTTGCCTTTCGGCTGAGATTGGTGATATCTGAGAAAAATAGCTGAGATATGAGTTGAGCCAAAGAGACTTTAACCATATGCTTTAGATTTCCATATTTTGTTTTGTATTAGGAGAAAAGATTGCATGACATTTTAATGTTTTCAAGTATTTTGGATGTTGTAACATGTACTCTAGTCTTTGGGATCCTATATTGTTGCATCAATATTAATGAATTTTACTTTGTTATATGTTCTTGCACAATGGTAATTTGATTTTTATTACTTTGACATTTTCAAACTTTGGTTGCTTTCAATTATATTTCTGAACGGTTAAATGATTTTTCAATGGTTAAACATTTTAAACGGGCAAAACATAGGCTCGAAAATGGAAAATGACGATTGAGACATTTGAACGGTTTAACTATTTTGATCTTTTAATTAAAACAGAACGATCAACGCACTAGATTATCATTTCATTAGAAAGATGCAATGATCAACGCCATAAATTTTTTTTTTTCATTCCTTCACTTAACGATTAACGAAACAATCTTCTTCTGTCACCGTTATTGACGTTAGACACCTCTAGTCGTTGTCACTTGCCAACCTTTGCAATTTGCAATTCTAAGCTTTCTTGTGTCCGCAAACAATGGGAAATCATTTAGCCCATAAATAGAAGAAACAACTTGAACCATTTTCTCATTGAAAACACCAGTATAGGCTGTATAGTAGATACATGGATATACAACTACTGTAGGCTACTTTATGACTTCGTGCAATTGGCAGCAAATTTAAAATTGAACATCATCTGAGATTTTTATACAAGGAAATAACATTTGGCACAAAATTTAGGATGAGATATAATTTAACATATTTTAAGGTTAATTTTGCTTAGATTAAAAGTTAATTTAATTGTAATATTATTAATGCAAAATCAACTTAATTATTAACTATAAATTAAAAGTTAATTCAATTGATTTATGTTTAAAATTATTGTCCAGATTCACTCTGACACGTAAGAACTCGTTTAGTCATTTGCGAGTTCATTTCCGCTGCCATTATGATAATGAAAGTGACTTTATTGCATGCAATCTCGACCGTTCAATTTGTTCAATTTATATCAAGTATACACGGCACGGTGCGTATATGCTATGCAGGGGCAGGAGACTGAGGGGGGATTTCACCATCTCTAATATTTTCGCACAAAATTCATCGATAGTGTTTTTTCAAGTGTTTTTTTATATTTTTCATGATTATTGACAGATCTAACAACTCCAATAAAATTTATAGACAATGTTTTAGATATGAATCATCTCCGATCTAAAATCCTGCCTCCGCCTTTGATGCTACGTTCCTGATGCTATGGATGTGTGGTGACTTTTTACACGAGTGTTTCCGTAAGATTTATGTCCTCTGGTGTGACTTTTGACGACTGTTTTTATTTAGATTTTTGTAAGAATTTCCATTAACTTTTCAAATCAAGTGTCATAGTTTCACAAATAGAGAAACTGTGACAGTAGATGTGATTTTTTTTTTGCCAATGTGAACTCCCAAATCTCTAGTTTATTTGAAATGCATACAGAACAGAGACTGTTGTTTTTATTAATGTTTAATGAGTGTGGTCGGAAGCAGTGTACCGACCTTAATCATTGTCAAAGACAGATGATAGAGGCAACCATTGTTGTTATATGTAATTAGGTACAGATTAAAGTGACATGGAAAGTTTAATTTATTTTATCTCAATTTTGTGCAGGATGCTCCAGAAAGAGATTCCTTTGTCACTAACACAGAATGTTTGTCTTAATATCTTGTAGATCGTCGGCATTGGAAGAGAAGTCTCAACTGATCTTTCGCTTAATATAATATTAATAAAGAAAGAAGCATAAACTGACCTTCTACCAAATTTAAACTATTTGATCGCGATGAGGATAAGTAGTTTTCAACAATTCAATTATTCAAAGATCAAAGAAAGAGATAGGATCCAATACCTGTGTACAATCACAGATACACAGGCAACATTCTAAAGGACAAAATATTTTTTTAAAAGGGATTTGTTCTTACAACCAAATATTATGTACAAAATCGATAATAAATGCAAGATATGACTAATCTAGCATATTTCATCAATTTTAAACAAGAACCTATGAATTCATCAAACATATTGCATTTTCAATTTTTCATTCCCTAATTTCCCTAATAATTCCAAACAATATTCACAAATCATTTTTATGGCATTTCTTTTTTTAACTCCTTTATACTGCTATGTACAAAAATAGCAGGACTCACCACAGTGACAATAATACTGGGGCAAAGAGAAAAAAGAACAATGATTTTAAGCATCCTTGCTCTCCTCAGTTTCTAGTGGAGATGTCTCTATTTTATTCCAACGAAACTTTAAATTAGGATCGCTCTGAAGAGCTCAATTGTTTTATAACAACCGTAGGCGCAATCCGACAATGCCGAGTACGTCGCTCTTGTGTAAGCTCATCAGCAACCTTATCCAATATCTCTTTGTTGGTGCAGTCAGCAACCCGTTTACCCGCAAACAGCACCGACTCCACATTCTTCTGCTTCAACATATGGTCTGCTGCTTCCTCAAGATCAACAGGGTCTAGAGAACTTAAACCCAAATGGCAGTCTGAATCCGACCTGTATGCTGATGAGCTGGGGCTTGGAGCACTGTATGCCTGTGGAAAAAGAAACCCATTGTTCATCAGAAACTTAAAAAAATCAATTTGAACAATAATCTGAGTGGTACCAAACGAAAATAACTTAATTTATCTATTTGAAGAAATCACCATTAACAATCAAATAGTGATTTCTCAGTCAGGTCAAATAATTTATAAATGTTAGCCTGCAACCAGAGCATATGAACTAGTCATATCCAAGCTGTGTAAATTAACATAAAATACCTAGTACCTATGAGTTCACAATAATCAATTCAAAGTTAGTACAACATATTGAAAACATCTCCATCATGACAAGAAAACTGTTTCAACAATTTTGATAAATGTAGTTCTACAATGTTGACTTGTTAACTAAGTCAAATAATTTACATACTTTGGCTTACAACTAAAGCATACTAACCAGACATGTCAAAGCTGTCTAAATGACATTCAAGACCTGACACTCAACAAGTTCTTAAGTTTCAGTTGCGGAAAACTTTTACTCCAACATATCGCACTTTCTGTTCAAATATACCAGTCAGAATGGACTAAATTACAGCACAGGTTTCTTTACTACACGATATTCAATGCAAGCATGACATCCTCCTAAAGAATACAGTCATTTACACTCCAAGGCAAGGAAATAAATACTCTTAGTTAAATACGAACTAGGTTTCATTTCATGGAGTGTGTGATGTTGTTACAAATTTTTGCACATTGCATACATACCCCATCATATATCTTACAATTTTTTTTCTGCTTCTAGTAAATAATAAATGATATCTACTGTCTCAGACCAAAATATCATCAAAATCATAATTCAGGCTAAGCATCCAATTTTAGAATTAAATATTAATATTTCATACATTCCTTGGGCACTCGCAGTGGAACTCCAACTGTTGGAGCCAACATGATCAACCTCTCCTGTTATGTGCCCAATGGAGAGGACAAATTTTATGCTACCCTAAGATTGCCTATAATGGAAGACCACTCATCTGGAAACAATCAGCCACGTATTATTTCCCCCCACAAAAGTTATTCAAAGATGAAAAGCAGAATTTTTCTCTATTATAAGGTGTTCAACACAAAGAGCCAACTGGAACCTTATTAGCTATAAACAGCATCAAATTTGACCAGTCAACATCATTAAAAAGTAGAGGGAAGAAGGGATCAATTGTAGAACATAAGTTCTTAAGCAAAATGAAAAAAATAAATAATATACACAAACCTGAATTCTGACATAGTTGGCCGAGCGGTGTTGGCCAAATGCCATGGCCACAGCATGGTCAGCAAATTCAGCTGCCCCGTCAGCTGCAATCCTCGCCACTGGCTGGGCCCACTCCTTCTGCCCCCACCTCCTCCAGTCACCTCCCACCAATTCGCTGCCACCCCCGGACCCACAACCCAGTGACACAACCAATACATCCTCAACCCCTCTTACAAATGGGAACTCCTGTTTGTTGTGCAACACATGAGTTATGGCAACACATGCAGGGTTGCTCATTACCAAACCACCATCTAAGCCAAAACAAACGGTTTTTCCATCTATTGACCGGATCTCCCCTGGTTCAAACCGGCCCGGCTCTGTCCAGGTGGCCCGACCCACTTCCCAGAGTCTAAAATCAAAACTCTCAGACTCAATTGCATCTGCTCGTGAAAAAACAAAGGGCGCAGATGTTTGTAGGTCATAACAAGGAATTAGAACTGGCTTGAGTGTGTCCCTGAGGGTGAGGTTTTCACCAAACAGTTGTTTCATTGCAGCTTCCATGGCCTTCGTGGCTGAATGGAGAGGTTTATTTTTCGACCAGAGAAAGCTGCCTCTCTTGTGAGCCTTCTGAGCAAGTAACTTAGGCCACCAGCTCGTCAAAAAGCGCCATGTATCATCAGAAGTAAAGCGCGGGCGGGACCCGTTGTCAGAGGAGAAGAGCATGGCAGATAAAACACCCCCTATACCAGTACCAGCAACCAAATCAAAATAATCTGAAATTCTAGCTTGTGGGTCGCCTGATTTTAATCGAAGGGCTTGTTCAAGGTAAGAAAGGGCTTTGCTTGCCATGATTCCTCCATGGATGGAGGGGTTGCCATCAATGGAGAGGATACAAACGCGCCCACGCTGGAGAGAAAGAGGCTGAGAGGGTGGGGGTGGTAAAGCCGGTTCCTTTGGAAGGTACATCAATTTTGTTGGATCGGTGTACCCGAAAAGGAATTTGCTTTCTAAAATTGAAAATATCTCATAACTCAGTTTGTCTGTGCTGTCGTTGCTTTGGTGGTGGGTTTTGGAGTCATGCACCTCCTTTATCGCTATTTCCTCCTTCGAATCCATTATCAAGTGAATTTCTCTGGAATTGCGGCGATGTTCTAAGGACGGAAGGTTTTAGAAAAACGAATTGGCTTTGTAGATAAAATTGCTTTGCTAACAAAAGGGATAACGAAGTCTCATATAAAATGAAAGGAGGATCATAAACAATTTGTTACCAAAATCGGAAGAAACGAGGTTTGCTTTCACTTCGAAACCTCTCTAACCCCTTTCTTCTCCAATGGGGTTTCCCGTTTTATGTCTTTTCGGGGGCAGAGCATGCGTGCGACCGAAAAGGAAAGTGGAGATTTGAGAGAGAGATGGAGAGATATAGAAAGAACAAAAGACGAAACGAAGAAGTTTTGCGCTATCATATCTGACCTGTTTTCAGGCTATTACCGTTGAATTGTATTATCTCTCCATTTGTCTTCTATTTTATATATATATGATTACACCTGGTGTAACAAGTTATGAACCACAAATCAATAGAAAGCAGATGTTGGTCCGACACTCCGACTAATGATATTTCTTTCAGTGGTTTCTCGTACGGAAATTCCATGTCTATATCCTCCTTTTGATCTTCTTTGACCGCCACTATGTCTGACGAATTAATCGATTGGAATGTGTAATTACATGACTGCTTGAGCGTTTAAAGAAGGGATCAATGTCCTAATTAGACGCATCCAATAATATACAAATATTTTACTAAAATATGACGTGGCACATATTATTTATTTAATGCAACTCTCTTGGGAACGTACGGCTGTCCGCTGGTATTTTAATTTAGTAGAATTAAATTGTGACTACCGACCGTTACTACAATTGGCAAAGCAGATCGACGGTTTGGATCTGCTACACCCGTGGAAGTATCTGGGTTGATAGAAACAGCCAAAGAGGTCTCATTCTGCGAACCCCACCTTTCGGCCTCGCATTGGATCATTTAATGAAGTACAAGTTCGCTATATGTTTAATTAGTGGAGTTGAAATGTCTTTATTTTTATGTTTTTATCGTGGGTTCAAAATTTGGATTCAACTCTATTTTATTCTGAACTATAATTTTTGCTTTTTGATAAGTGACCAGGATTTATAGACAAGATGGAGACATACAAAAATGAAGACATTTGAGCTCTATTTTTGTTTAATTTTAAAATAAGAATACTTCTAGCTGACATTCAATTTTTTTAGTTTTTTCTATTATTTTCAGAAAAAAATTGTAAATAAAAATGGTTGAAATTTTTATGGCTCAGAAAAACATATATTTCACTAATGCATGTACTTTGTAAATTTTCTAAAGGGACTTTTATCACTTATGCAGGTCCTTTAAATACACTTATGTATGCTCTTTAAAAATCATAAATTAAAACATCACAAAGAACAGGTGTTGCTGATGCAGGACATTTAGAAAATCCCTTGAGTTATCTAACCAAAATAACCATGATATAAATTTGTGCAATCATATATACGTATTAAAAAATACTCCACGTACTTATAGACACATTAAATACGTTAGTAAAATTTAGTCTTCAATATGAAATTTTATCAAGAAAAATAAATACAAAATAAAATTACAGACAGAATTATCCAGAGTCCGAAATTTTTTTAATTAACCAAAATAAATTAATAAAATACCAAAATGACGAAATATGAACCGAAATCACGATTTTAGCCATTCCGGATTCACAGCAGCCTACATAACTCCGGGTGCACTGTGATCCGCATAACTCCGAAATCACAGTTGCCGGAGTTATGAAGACCGCTGTGATCCCGGAGTTATGCGGATCACAGTGCACCCGGAGTTATTGCCTATTTATATATCGACAGAGAGAGAGATTGATAATTGAAGCTAATTATTCAAACATAATTGAAGATAAACAAGTATTTGAGGTATTATTTTATTTTTGCTTAAATTCTTCAAATTTAGTTGATTTAATTTATAATTTTGCTTGAATTGTTATAATTTACTTTCATTCTTGAAAGTGAATTCTTATAATTGTTATAATTCTTCACCATTAGTTGATTTCTGTTATTATTATAGTTGTAAATTAATTTATAATTATTATAATTGTAGTTGACTTGGTATAATTTACTTTCATTCTTCAAATTTACTAACATTCTTCAAAGTGAATTGTTATAATTGTAATAAGTCTTCAAATTTAGTTGATCACATGTATTATTATAATTGTAAATTAATTTATAATTATTATAATTGTAGTTGATTTATGTACGTATTTCGAATTTTTTGAACTATTAGTATAATATTAATTTAGTAATTGTAATAATCAAAGAGTTAGAGGAATTTTGTAGAAATGTAGATAGAGAAGTGAAGTGAAGATTTTGCAAATTGTAAAAGATTTAGAATTGCTAAGTCATTTCAGGTATTATTTTATTATAAATTAAATTGTATTAATTTATAAAGTGAAAATTTGAATTATTGTAACTTAATTTATTATAAATTAATTTAGAATTATTTTATTTATTTTAGTATAACTTAATATGAATTATTATAACTTAATTTATTATAAATTAAAATTGTATTATTTTAAAGTATTTTATTAATTGGGAAATTTATACAGTTGGAGTGAAGAAAGATGATTCCAATTTCCGTATATATGGATGGTGAGAGTCGAAATGGCCCGTATGGTATGGAATATAGTTGTGATTCAAAATTTACTTTTTCGGGAAATGAAGACACCCGGTATGAAGATGTGAAAAATACAATATATAAATGGTTGGGGATATTTGAGAGTCAATATTCGCTCAATGTTGTCGCTCGATATAACACTGTGATCCCACCTTCTTATCATTTTTGTTTAATTCTCATTCGCGATGACGTAGAGTGGCGAATGATATTGCAAATGGCACAATCAGAAATGAATTGGAGATTTGTTGAATTATATGTTGATCTAGTGCCAAATCGGACAAATGAGAATCCTGATAACTTAGCTCGCACAAGTGAAAATGTTGTTAACACGGATGAAGAGCCTCCGAGAGTTAGTCATGAGACATTACCTTATAGCTCTGGCCATACTTTTCATATCTCTCCCGCAAGACATTCACCAATTATAGATCTTAATGAGCCCATATCTAATATTCCTGAAGAAAACGAAGGCGATGACGATGAGAATATATTACTCGTAGCGGGAGAATGGGAAACAGGAGAAGATTATGGATACACCTCTGACGAAGACGATTTGGATTATAATCCTAACGATCATCCGAATCATCGGATAATTGTACAAGGAAGATCAGAAAAATATCACCCAATACATGAGCTTAGTGATATATCTGGTTTCAATGAAATTTACACTGAAGTACAAAACTCGTCAGACGATCCCTTGGCAGAAAATCGTGTATTTAATTCAAAAGATCAGTTACAATGGAGCATTAGTGAGTATCACATCAAAGGGAATATAGAGATTAAAACAGAAAGGAGTAGCGCGACAAGGCTAGTTATGGTTTGCAAAGATCAGAGATGTTTTTGGAGGTTGTACGCTGTATGTCCTAAAGGTAATAATTTTTGGACAATAAGAACCAATCCATACCCGCACACTTGTATCCAATCGATTACACGAGTAGATCATGCACAGCTTACGGCCAAGATAATTGCTGGTGCTATTAAAAAGGAAATGAACGAAGATACAACCATGACAATTAAAAATGCCAGACATTTAGTTAAAGCAAAATTTCCCGGTGCTGATCCATCATACGCCAAGTTATGGCGAGGCAGGGAGTTAACAATTGCGAAAATATTTGGGACTTGGGAGGGATCATATGCGTTGCTTCCTCGTTATTTTAATGCCATCCAATCAACGAATCCATCAATGAAGTATGTTATCCTGACGACTCCTACCAATCAACCTGAAGTACGTTATTTCCATGCTGCGGCTTGGGCATGGGGACCGTGCATTGAGGCAGTAAAGTACATTCGTCCGGTGATAAGTATCGACACAGGTTTCTTATCGGGTCGTTATGAGGGAAGATTACTGATGGCTTGCGGGTACGATGCAGAGAATCAATTGATACCATTGGCATTTGCATTGGTGGAGAAGGAAGACCTAGAAAATTAGGGTTGGTTCATGAATTGGTTGCGTCGAGAAGTTATCGGACCTGGTAAGATGTGTATACTATCAGACCGCCACAAGGGAATTAAGGCTGTTTTTGAATATCCCCAATATGGATGGTCTGAGGCAAATGGCGAAGCAGTGCACCGATATTGTATGCAACATGTTGCCGAGAACTTGTACTCAAAATTTGCAGACGATAATTTAAAGAAATTATTTAAGCGTGCTGCATCGAAGAAGAAACCTCGTCGATTTAAAGAGCACATGCAATCTATAAAGGCACAATATCCAGGCGCATATGAGTATTTAAAGACGGTTGGAAAAAGACTAGAGAATGATCCAAAAGAGTCTGTGAATCCATCAAAGTGGGCACAACGGTACGACAACGGATATCGTTGGGGCATAATGACAAGTAACGGATCTGAATCTTTGAATCGAGTGTTCAAAGCTGTTCGTATGTTGCCGGTTGTGGCTATCGTGGAAGGTACCTGGTACAAGTGCGTGAGTTGGTTTGATGATCGGAGAATTGCATCTAGTGCAACCGTAAGTGATGGTTTTGTTTGGTCTCGTAGTGTTACGGAGAAACTAATTAAGAGAGGTGACAAGTCACGACCACATCGAGTAAACCCCTATCGATCAGAGCAAGGGGATTTTGAAGTTTTGCATCAAGGCGAGACCTTACCGAATGGTGAATTTGAAAATTTCAAGTATCACGTATTACTCGAAGAGGGAGTTTTTACGCGTTGCACCTGTTTGAAACCAAATCTGACCGGCATACCATGTTCGCATGTATTAGCGGTGATAAGGGTCAGACATTTAAACTTATCTCAATTTGTTTCACCTTATTACACTGCTGCAAATCTGCATGATACTTGGTCCGGAAGATTCCACCCTTTTCCAAATCAATATGAATGGCTCGAGTATACATGACCTACCATCATTCCCAATAGAAAATTGCTTCGTCGTGGTCGAAGAAGGCACATTCGTATTCCGATGGTAATGGATGAAATGGAAGGACGAAAAGGCAAGCGCAGAGGACGACCCCTTGGAAGACGACCAGAAGGTATTGAAATGGTTTTATATGTTTAAAATACTCATATTGAAGACGACCATCACCTGCTTACTTTTTAATATTACAGAAAGTGCTCAATCCAACCATCAAGGGAGTCAACCTCATAATCGCCATGAGGTATTAACACAATTGGGCTTACATAGTGGAAACCAGCCCACTCGACACTCCGTAGATGTCCAACCAAATCCAAACCCTACCCAAATGCAACCCGCTCGTCACTCAATAAGTGTTCCACCTAGAGATGTCGATGCTTCAACAAGTGCATCAAATCCTTCAACAAGTCAGCCCAATCAATCAAGGCGAACATCAATTTCTGGAAGAATTCGAAACTTCTTTCGGGCGAAACACTAGCATGGAATTTATTATATGTGGCTCTTCATTATTTACCTATTATATTTGTATAGTTGTATGTTGTACTTATGTCATATGTATGGCTTTACCTATTAACTCGTATAAATTTCAATTTCTTTATGCATTATATTTGTAGTGCAATGTCGACATTTCTGATTTTGGTATTTTATGGAGGTGAAATAATTGAAACTCAATTTGGTGCGGAGTACTCTGGTGGTAAAAAATTGGCACTCCAGGGTAAACAATCTAGTACTTTGAAGGGATTAAAAGTACCATACATCGGGTTCTAGAATTTCACGAGTATTGCGTTGGTGAAATCCTATGTCGCGTGGAGGATGGAGAAGGGAGTAAATTGCATTTCAATTTGATTGGACTCATTGATGAAAGTTCTTGGAAAATGGCATTTCAGATGTCCGTGAATAAACGGGGAGTTGTTCATTTGTTTGTTAGAACCACTGGCCCGCCACCAAGAACTGACGCTCTCGATTTTATTTCGCTTAAAGGTATGTGTCCTTTGTCTCCCACAATTACTCCAATTACATATTGCATTTGATTTACTCGAAGATTATTACAAGTTCTATGTTGCATCATTTGTACAGGTTAAACATATATGAAAACAAGCAAGTTATGTGTTGCATCATTTGTGCATGACGCTTATGCATGATGCATTGTGCATGACGCTTGACGCTTTTGCATTGTGCATTGTGAATGACGCTTGACGCTTATGCATTGTGCATTGTGCATGACGCTTGACGCTTGTGCATTGTGCATGACGCTTGACGCTTTTGCATTGTGCATTGTGCATTGTGCATGACGCTTGACGCTTATGCATTGTGCATTGTGCATTGTGCATGACGCTTGACGCTTATGCATTATGCATTGTGCATGACGCTTGATGCTTATGCATTATGCATTGTGCATTACGCTTGACGCTTTTGCATTGTGCATTGTGCATGACGCTTGACGCTTGACGCTTGACGATTGTGCATTGTGCATTGTGCATTGTGCATTATGCATGACGCTTGACGCTTGACGCTTGTGCATTGTGCATTGTGCATTGTGCATGACGCTTGACGCTTATGCATTGTGCATTGTGCATGACGCTTGATGCTTTTGCATTGTGCATTGTGCATGACGCTTGACGATTATGCATTGTGCATTGTGCATGACGCTTTTGCATTGTGCATTGTGCATGACGCTTATGCATTGTGCATGACGCTTATGCATTGTGCATGACGCTTGACGCTTTTGCATTGTGCATTGTGCATTGTGCATTATGCATTATGCATGACGCTTGACGCTTGACGATTGTGCATTGTGCATGACGCTTGACGCTTGACGCTTGACGCTTTTGCATTGTGCATTGTGCATGACGCTTGACGCTTATGCATTGTGCATTGTGCATGACGCTTGACGCTTTTGCATTGTGCATTGTGCATGACGCTTGACGCTTGATGATTATGCATTGTGCATTGTGCATTGTGCATGACGCTTGACGCTTTTGCATTGTGCATTGTGCATTGTGCATTGTGCATTATGCATGACGCTTGACGCTTGAGGATTGTGCATTGTGCATTGTGCATTGTTGCTGTCCAGATCTCTTTGAAGCGCGACACCTTCACGCCTCATCTCCGGCCTCTCTACCCAGATACTGCTATACTATATACCTCCAGTTGTTATCACAAATTCCGGTAACAACCGCTCCTGTTATTGGTAGCCCCCATAAACAACTAACATCTTGTAGAGTTACGGTCATTTCACCGACAGGCATGTGAAAAGTGTGTGTCTCGGGCCTCCATCGCTCTACTAGTCCTGTAATCAATCCCTTGTCTCTTCTCTTATGACCCAACTGAGAAATATGATACAACCCCAATCTCTTCAATGCCGGACCACAACTCTCGTGATATGGTACGACATTGTCATGACAAATCAACTTTAAATCGTCACCGCTCTGCAATATTTCAACAATATCCTCAAATAAATACAGATTACCAAAAATAAATATATTACTAAATATATATATTACAAAAAAATACCACATTTGGTTTAACGGTCGCAATCTTGTGTTGGGCTACAGGCATCTGCAACAAGTCGGAGAGAGGCTGACAATCTGGAGGGAGAGAAGCATCACCCTCGAAGGTGCTAGACTGAGAAGTGCTGGGTCAAGAAACACTACTCAAAATTTGCCTCAAAACCTTCTCAAAATTTTCCAAAATCTCCCTCAAAATCATCAAAAGAATTCGATAGAGGGAGAAGAGCGGTTCTGTGCTTAAATCGGCACAACTCCGAAATCACGGGTGTCTGCATAACTCCGGAATCAGGGATTCCGGAGTTATGCAGACACCCGTGATTCCGGAGTTATGTTGATTGCGCAGATTCCGAAGTTACAGCAGATTCTCTGATGCCGGGGTTATGCTGCCGGAATGGCTAAAATGGTTAATTCCGTTCAAATTTTGCCATTTTGATATTTTATTAATTTATTTTGGTTAATTAAAAAAATTTCGGATCCAGAGTTGCATTAGTTAATCTAAGATTACTCTTCCTTATTATGCCATGATACGCAGGGGCGGATGTAGGTACACCCAGGAGGGCAAGAGTCCCTCCTGGAAAAAAAATTGCAAAATAATTTAGTGTATTTGTGCGATTTTTTAATTTTTTTTGCGAAATAACCATGTATATTTCAAAATCTGTCTTATTTTGCCTCCCCTGAAAAAAATTTATAAATCTTGCCTCCTCTGACGAAAATTCTAAATCCGCTCCTGTTGATACGCGACAGTGGTTAATGTAGCATCTTAAATAAAGAAAAAAAACTTGGGTACGTTTAGATAGGTGCTTTTTAGATACTTTACTCAATTCGTATCGTTTGATTGCATTGAGATTAACACTATATATTTCAATTAAACGGTATAAATTGAGTGAAGTATCTAGGGAGCACCTATCTAGGCCGTGGCATAACTATTCTTGGGCAAGATCGTGCAAGTGGCAGGTAACAGAGCTTGATTTAGAAAAAATGCAAAATTTAGTTTATTATTTATTATTTTTTAGTGAAAAATAAAATTTTAATGAAATTTGAGTGAATTTTAGTGAATTTGTGCCGAGTTTGATATCAATCTCAGTGTCCGAATTTAATTGTGTCTGAGCTTAAATTGCTTATAAATTTGCTCCTGAGGTATACCTAAGTTTTCCTTAAAAAAAAGCAGGAACATTCTTTTATTTTTTTAGGAAAGTCAAATGAGATGATTATGATATCGAGCAATTGGTGAAGGCATAAAGTTTTAATGTCTTTAGTACGTGGTTGGCATAGTGTAGAAGAATAGTTATTTCTCCTTTTTAATTATATAACGACAAACAAAAAACTGTTTTTATTAACGGTCAAATGAAATTTTATGGAAAATTAAGAATTAGAGCATCAAGGATCAAGAGAAATTATTGCTGGCTATTCATCTAATTAATGTATAAATTAATAAATATGTGATGGTTTAATTTTGAGATTTAATAATAACCTCTAACAAAATATCAACAAGCTCATATTTAATTGTTGTAAGATTTATATTGAAAAAGGGATCAACATCTCATTCTTATAAATCATAGCCATACGAAGAAAATATGTAGATCTGATGGGTTGTGACGATCTCTTAAAAATATACTTATATATGAAATAAATAATACAGTTCTACTTAATCTTTTACAGGAAAGAAAAAAAGTTGTCTTTTATCACTAAATCAAATGTTATTTTTTGTGTTGTTATGTTAGTATTTTATTTAACTATTTATAAAATCCCTAACTCTTTAGGTTGATTATTTTATTGTTTACATTATGCGCTTTATTATTTAAGTAAAACGCCTCCAAGAGTTCTTTTTCAATAAAAAGCTTCGTGGCTTCGTGTGCTTTACTTTTATTGACCCAAATAAAAGAGTGAGTGACAAGAAATAAGGAAATAAAATGAGATGTAAGAAGAGCACCACAACGAAAACAAAGTTCAAGCCTTCGATTTCTCAATTCAGGTGAGGGCTGAATATTGTTTACTGTGTACTCTTTCATGATTATTCAAATTTATTACTACTGTTTCTATTTTTCTTTGCATTGGACTCTTACATTATATTTAGGAGCAGAGTCAAAAGTTTATATTGAAGGTCGTCAAAATTTAAAAATTCAAAATAAAAAGAGTCGATAATAAATACTACATCTAATTAAATAAGAAGTAACATTTTCTATAAAGATAGTTCAACAAAAGATAAGTTAAATATCTATTAAGTTAAGATATTGTACTAAAAATTATATCTCTATTAATTTAAATTTAGCTCTACGACAACCTAAAGAGTCATACAAATCGATAATCTCATCAGAAGTAAATTTTTCAGCAATTTTCTTCTCAATATAAACAATCATGTATCGAAGGAAATTATCTCCCATTTTGTTTCGAATACCAGTCTTGATCAATTTCATTGCTAAAAAGGCACGCTCAGTTGTTGCAGTTGAGACAGAAAGAGTCGTGATTAATCGCAATAATCTGTCAACCATTGGATAAATAGCAAATTTGCTAGTTTCAACCAATCGATGAATCAAATCAGCAAGTGATGATGAGCACTGAATAATTGGATGGTTGCGTACATCAAGCTCATAATGTGGCAATTGAGATATGATTTTTTAATCAGAGGCACAAAAAGCGGGATCAAGAATATTTTTTCAATCCGAGACTGCATTTTAATTCTAATACTGAATATCATGGAGGTAGCCAGCGATAGAAAATATAACAAAATCTCTTGTAATCTACTAAAATGATAGAATAGTGCTGATTATATCTCATTATTGGTATTATTAATGGTGATGTTTGGTACAGAGACAAATGATACTGAAAGGAGTATGATGTCACTAATTGAATATCTTAATATTTTCTATAGGAAAAATTGCGTACCCGTGTAAACAAGGTTTTATGAAATTAGTTACAGATTTATGAGTGCAGTTGACATAATTTGGGATTAACAAAGAGCATGTTCGGCAAATCAAGAGATAGCAGCAGTTAAAAAAATGATATAATAGTGCTAGAATGCAGAGACTAATGTTATGATTTTACTATTGGGAAGAGTGCAACATTATTTGTCAAAGATTTTGGTTAGCATAGTACTATTTTGGCACACATAATAATTCATTACCATATGATATTCCGTCTATATGGCTGAAAATCGGAAGAGCATATTCTCCTCACTATTCTATTCTACAATTCTGTGTTTGGCACAACCTACCAAATGGAATAGACCTCTATTATGCTATTCTTACTACTACATATTTCAATTAATTTGTATTCAAACCGCTCATTTAAGGTTCCAATGAAATCAGGTCACATATTTTTCAAAAGAAAAAGAATAGAGCTCTATTATTCTCATGTGATGGCTAAATTATAACGGATCAGCTTTATAGAAAAACTGCTGTTATTCTCCATTTAATCCGACCGTTTCGATAATAATAGAGTGCTCCTCACCGAAAATAATAGCAGATTCCGTTCTGGTTTCGGTTCCAACTTTCAAAAGACCAAAGTGAGGTGGAATATGGACTCTGTTCTTCTACCGCGCAACGCAGTATCGTGCGTCGCCTCGACCGATGACCGCTCAGATGATAATTAGAAGGTTAAATCTAAGACACAAATCACGAGAAAATTGAACGATCCTCTTCACGTGCAGTGCGGTACCACGCGTCATCTGTTCTCGTTTCGGGATAGACCCAAGTAGGACTGGGCAAATAACTCGCGGCTCGTGACTCGCTCACAACTCGCTCAGATTCAACTCGAGTCAAATCCAGCTCGAGTACTATTCGAGTCAGGTATGACTCGCTCAGTGACTCGAATACTCGGCTCGTATATGGGTCTTCTGAATTTAGTTACTATATTGTCCAGTTTAAGCTATATATTTGGGCCTTTCGAATTGAATTGTTACTTTAACTTTAACTTATTATGAGTTGTTAATTGAGTTAGTATGCGAGTTGAGTTATTTAAGTTGCTGATTTGAGTTCAGTTGAGCAATTTGAGTTATTTAAACTATAAAAGAAACATGTTAAATGAGCTGAATGCGAGTTGCGAGTTGGCTCGAGTAAAATTCGAGTTGAGTACGAGTTGTCATTTGAGCTCGAATGTGACTTGATTACTCGAGTCAACTCAGCTCGTATAACTACCGAGTTGAGATCGACTCACTCGAACTCGACTCGACTCGATGAACAATCCTAAACCCAAGTTCTATAAAAATGTAAGAATAAAGTAAATAAACTAATTAATAAATGGAAAGCCGAGTGGCCAGTACTGGCGCAGTGGCCAGTGGCAGTGGGTAACCACTAACCAATCAACCACGTCCACTTTCTTTTTTCGTAAAACGAGGAGGCTGCACACGATTCTTCCGATGTCTTTTGCGATGCAATTTATTATTACAACCACTCCATCCTGTTCCTCTCCATTAACCAACCATTGTCTCTCCTCCATTTCGTTTGGATCAATTCGCCACCGCCTCTCCTCTATTCGCTGCTCCTCTTCCTCCTCCTCCTCGTCAGGTAGGTGCTCACATCTCACTCGATCTTTCGTACTTACCTCTGTTGACCATCTGATGTTGCCACCTCTCTAGCGGGTCGCCGCGTGAGACCAGGAATCCTAGAACTAGTGTTTGTGTTGCTGTAATGCGTTATGCTTACTGTTATATCCATTTGCGAGTTTCCATCGCCTTTTTTCCCCCTTTAATAATCTTTGTAATCTTTCTGTTATGAGATCAAATCAAGTTTCGGCTCGATCAAAAGATTGGGGCAGGCTGTGGGACTGATTACGTTGTTTAGGGTAAAAAATATCAGGATTGGTATTTCAATCCCAATTGATTGTGTTGCCACAATCACTTAACCAGAATTTTCTTAGTTAGTTTGTGCCAGAGTATATTTTGTATATATACATTCATCCACTAAATTCATTTTCAATTTAAGTGAGATAGAGCCTGATCCAATTTCCCTCTGCCTTGTTTCAATTTTACTGGAAAACTGTAACTCTGACAAATAGCTAATTTTCATCTTCCCCTTTTTACACTCGTCACTTTTCTGGTTTAATTGATCTCCGCCCTAATATTTCTAAACTGATTGAAACTAATGATATATATATATTCAACATTTGGCCACAAATAACCGCAAAAAATAGACCATAAAAATTAATAGAACAAGGAGAATGCAATTGGTATAGCGTGTTATTTTTGTTCATTTATCCTCTAATGGTTGCAACTTCTTCTGATTTTTTTGTAGAGATGGAAGGCACAACCAGCACTGGTATATACCCTCTGCCTCGTTGCAAAACCATACATCTGGTAAGTTAATTCTCTTTTTTTTTTCTCCCAACATACGAGTAGAGCATAGTTTAACTCCTGACCATACATATAGTACACTAACTGAAATTGAAATAAAAAATGTCTTAGGTGAGGCATGCACAAGGGTTCCACAATGTGGCTGGTGAGAAGGATTTCAGTGCATATATGTCTTATGACTTCTTTGATGCACAGCTCACTGACCTCGGCTGGAACCAGGTCTTTTCTGTTTATGTATCTTTATTCAGTTTGACTTCACTTGATCATTTCAACTGCCATTTGCATTCGCATTAATTTGAATAGCATTGGTTTAGGTTAATAATTTAAGAATGCATGTACAAAGAACTGGGCTTGCAAAAAGGATTGATCTGGTCATCACTTCCCCTTTGCTAAGGTACTTGTAGTTGTGTGATCATTCATGTTAAATTCTTCATCTCTTCCAAGTAGTAAGTGGGTAACCATAATTGATGGGGATAAATAATGGCAGGACAATGCAAACGGCTGTTGGGGTTTTTGGTGGAGAGGGATATACTGATGGAGTAAATGCACCACCTCTCATGATACAAAATGCATTTAATACTGGTCGACCTGCTGTATCTACTCTAGGTGCCCCTCCTTTTCTTGCCATTGAATCCTGCAGAGAGCATCTGGTATAGGCAGCTATTTTTTTTTTCCGTTTTGCATCTTTTGATCTATTACTGCTCGAGATTCTGAGTAACTTTCTGCTAAGACAGTTATTTCCTTGTTGTTTATATTGTAAAATAAACTTTTAGGGGGAGCACCCATGTGACAAGAGGAGAAGTATAACTGAGTACCACCCTGCTTTTCCTTCAATTGATTTCTCTTCGGCAAGTTCAATTTTATTTCCTTTCAAGTATCACTTTTAGAATTTTTATATTGGTCTGATGTGGTATTTCTTTTAGCAAAACTTTGAGAACGATGGTAAGAAAGATGAAAATATCATTTCATAAAGTTTGTTACTGCAGATTGAGAATGATGAAGATGTATTGTGGAAGCCTGATGTTAGAGAAAAAAATGAAGAGGTTGCTGTCAGAGGTGCAAAGTTTATCAACTGGTATGTTTTAGTTCTTAAGTTTGATTTGTTATTTTTCTTTCTGTTATAAGCTTTAAAGATCAAATTTCTGTCATTTGATATTAGCATAGATATATCAGATGTTACTTTATGACTATACGCAAGCACAACAACAACAACAACAAAGCGTTTTGTCCCAAACAAATTGGAGTAGGCTAGAAATGAAGCCCATATATGATTTCATTTCCATAAGATTGACTGAATTTTTACGTTGACTCGCCAAACCTATCACAACCCTCCTTATTTTCGGACTTGGGACTGGCTATGTAAAACATAGGCGGACACGGGCACAACTACATCAAGCAAAATTTTATATTTCAATTGATTGACAGCGAATAGATAAATAGAAAACCCTTGAATATACCCCTTCTTCTTGTTATTGTTCAATCAAGGTTGTGGACACGAGAAGAGAAAGAAATAGCAATAGTGAGCCATAGCGGGTTCTTATATCATACGCTGAGCAACTATGGGCAGGACTGCCATCCAGCTGTTCAACAGGAGATATCCCAGCAGTATCTCTCTCTCTCTCTCTCCCCCCCCCCCCCCCCCCCCCCCCAACACACACACACACACACACCCACACAAAAGAAGAAACATTTTGACATTTAATTTATGGATTCTGCAGCTTTGCCAACTGTGAGCTCCGGTCCATGGTCTTGGTTGACAGAAGGTAACTCCCATCCCCCTGCCTCTCTCTCTCTCTCTCTCTCTCTCTCTCTCTGCACACGCACACAAGCTTGCGCATAAAAAACAAAGAAACACAGCTTGCAGCAGAAAGATTCAGTATAGATGCACTAATTAATGGTGATGTTGTTACAGCATGATAGGAACAGCTGCCTCAAGCACGAACTACCCTGGAAAGATCCCATCAGGGCTTGATAAACCCAGTGACCAGTCTCAGTGATGGACTGATAAGATTTCAGTTTAATCCGCCCCATTTGCTACTTTATCCGTTGCTCCAGAAATAAAGGACTACATTTCAGTCCTCATTAGTTAAAATATGCTATTAACAATACATTTAATTTCAAATTTTATTGACAGAGATCGTTCTGTTCATTCACCAACACATTGATGATTTTGTGACATTATCATCTTAGATTGTGATTTATTGTTCTGCTTTAGTAAATGACACCTTGGTTATGTACCTTCAAAATTGTTGCTTTACTTGTCTTGCATCTTTCAGTTATGTATCAGGATGACAATGTATGTCTCTTCTATCTATTATCAGCCCATCACGTGCATGTAACAAGTTATGTGCCGCTGATGGTATGGTGTATGGTGTATGGTGTTGGTATCCAAATGGTCGTGTGTCTCGATAAATGCGATTTTTTATTTTAGGAAAAGACTCGATAAATGCAAGTTGTCAGCCATGTCGGGCGCTCTTTAGGTAAAAAAAACATTTTAAGGATAATAACAAAAACGGCGTTAGAAAGATGCAATAAGAAGTCATGCTTGTTGTGTGGGTTTTCTTTATTTTGAAAATAACATCAAACAATACATTATATTTGAGGGAGAATATTTGTACATATGAGTTCTAGTTCTACCGATGAGAATCAACACCAATTACGTAAACACAAGGGGGATTTGGATAGCTGCCAACTCAAAATCTCTAAATTATAGATTTGCCACTTTATACTGCACTTTTTAAAAAATACCACCTTAAAACACAATTATTTAAAAATTTGCCCCAAATATGATACAAAAGTGTTTTTCTAAATAAAAATAATTGAAATTAACAAATATGACCAAAATACCTCTATTGAATATCAGGACAAAATCATGACTCTGATCCACTCGATTGCACTCAAATCAGTTGAGAATGGAGGAGGAGAACCCGAATTGAGAGCAACGGAGGAGAAGTCGACTGATTCGACTCACCGCAGCAACGATGGAAAACCCCCTAATCAACTGATTCGAATCACCTAACTATTCTACAAAGTATGCAATTCTCTCCTATGAATCCTAATCGACTTAGCTCACTCGATTGCACCATCAGATTTTGTTTCAATTGAAGACCTCGACTCAGTCACACCATTTCGAAAATAAAAAAATTCGACTCGGACCGAATCAGTTCGGACTCGCCTCAAACTCGTCAGTCCGCCGATTCATGAATCTAAGACGAATTGCGATCGACCTATAAAATTTGAATCCGTAAAAATTCGATCCGACCAACTCGTTAGACCGGACATGTTTGAACCGACCTTTGTCAAATTCCTACCTCCACCGTATATAACAAATGAACTTTCCTACGGCTCAAATTAGATAGGTCACATTTATCACATGTGGTAAAGAACTGAGAGACATACACATAACGTTGGAACATTATTACACAGCAGCAACCTTGAGAATCAATCAGTATCGACAAAAATCACATCTAGACGGTGTACGACGAGGTCATTGTTTTCTAATTCTACACGAGTTGTAATATTTGTGGACCCGTTTACTTACAAACTGATACTAAAAATGCAGTTGCTTGGATCCATCTCGGCTCAAATCCCGAAACGTGACAGAAGAAAATACAAAATGTTTATGTTTATGAAATTCATCCTACCAACCTCAATTTTGTACTTCACAAATACTAAACGAAATTATTTTTGGATAACTGTACCTAATTAGGAGACTGAAGGTGTATGATAATAGATGAAAATTTGACACCAACGGGATTCAGAATTACTGAATTAGTCATACCGAATACCGACTATTAGTACAATATTTTTGCATAGACTAAAAACTAATTAAATACTTGCTAACTCTTCATTCTGCTATTGAACTTCTTAATTTATAATTTGACCATAAGTTGGTATGGACCAAATCTACCTCTCAGAGTTTCTCGCTGCAATCCTTCTACTCGATGTTATCTCAGGGAGGCAAGATACTCTCCCTCCATGCGCTATTTTTTCTTCCTCATGCTTAACAATAGGCTGCTGACACAGGAAATAATGTAAAGGAGAAACATGGCTTTCACTTCTCCTGACTGCCACCTCTGTTCTGATCCTACGTTAGAAAAAACAAGGCACCTATTCTTATTTCTTTCTCTGCCCCTTCGCAAAGCAAACATGGACACTGCTGGAAGCTCACACTTTTCTCAAGATGGTCACAAACGCGGATGAAACTCAACAAATTTACCTTCAGTCCAAACCCACAGATCGCAGCCAATTCCAAAAATGGCAGACCCTCTTCGTCACCACAACATCTTGCCTGTGGAGGAAGAGGAATGCAAGGATTTTCAGAAATGACAGATCCACACCACATAGGTTACTGCCCACTATACTGCTGGAGGCTGAAAACTATCTAAAATTCTGCTGACGCTGCTCTATCTCCTCAAGGCTCTGCAAATCGGAGATTGCTAAGCTGTGATTCCTTGCCTCTCTTTCTTTTTCTTTTTCTTTTTTCTTTCTGTGCTTCTTGTTCTGGCTTCTTCTCAATTTCAAACTGGAAGCTACTGTTAGTACATCGAAAAAATATAATTTGACCATAAGAGTAACATATATAACATAAGGTTGCGGTGAGCGGTGAAGAAGAGTTGCTTCAATAAATTAAACAGCCAATAATGACGTAATGCTCAATCAGTTGTTGGAGGTTCCGAAAATGACTCCACATTCACACTATCAGTGTTGACTATACGAGCGAATATGAGCGGGCACGGACACGAATTGCGTGGATCACAATTGCACATGTACAGATTACGCGGGTGGGACAAGTAGACGTGACGGGATGGGACGGGTTGAGTTTGGAGAGATAATTCAAATTCGTCCTTTGACCCATCAAGTTGGATGGGATGAATTGAGACGATGTGGATACAGACGAATCATGAATTTATTTATTTTTTAGGTAGGATTTCATATAAAGGCCTCTAAAACTTCAATATTACATATTTAGCAACTAAAATCTCATAATTACATATTTATCCATTTAAAACACAAAACGTTTCATATAAATGCCTCTAAAACTTCAATATTACATATTTAGCCACTGAAATCTTCCAAATACAAACTCGACCCGGCCTGAACCCTAAGGCCCGACCCGAGGCAAATCCGTGCGGACCCGTAAAAAAAGCGAGGGTCAAAGACGGATAGCGACCATACTTCTTGGAAAAAAACTTGTGTTAAAATTGACCCGCAAACCCGTCGGCTCGGCCAACCCGTCCAAACTCGGCCCTGCAAACCCGTCGGCCCGGCCAACCCGTCGACTCGGGCGAGTTAGGCCCGACACAGCACGACACGTTTTCAATTCCCTGCCTCTATTTAGGGTTTTAAAAAAATCCGGGCGGGTCTACCCGTCCGTGGACCCGCCCGTGCCCGATCCGTGCCCGACCCGTACCCGTGCCCGGATCCGCGGATCCCGGATCCACGGATCTATCACGGGTCGGGTTGGCCCCTAATCCTCCAAACCCGTCTAAACCCGTGCCCGTGTAGACCCGTGCCCAACCCGTCCGTGCCCGACCCGTAGATCCGTGCAAAAATTCAAAAAAATACAAAAAAATTCAAAAAAAATAAAAATAAAATCAGAAAAATTCGAAAATATATATATATATATATTAAAATAATGTGCAGTTTTAAATTCAAAAATTCAAAAATTCAAAAAAATAAAAAAATTTCGAAAAAAATTCAAAATTTTGGACGGATCCGACCCGACCCGCCCGGATCCGTGCCCGACCCGTATGGACCCGCCCGGACCCTACCCGCCCGGGTTTATCACGGGTCGGGTTGGGGGTTTTGGGTCCGGACCCGTGCATACCCGCCCCGTCGTACCCGTGGATCCGTGGATCCGGACGGGTCGGATCCACGGGTACCCGACCCGCCCTGTTTTGAGAACCCTACCTCTATTAGTGTTTTAGAGTGTTCGCACGAGTTTTAACACAGGTTTTTTCCAAAAAGGATGGTCACTACCCGTCTTTGACTCTAGAGTTTTTTGGACGAGTTTGCCTTCGGTTGGGCCGGGCCAGATCGCGATCTCGGAGTTTTCGGGCTGGGTCAAACACATACAAATTTTGTCAAATACCTAAATAGAGGAGAGGAGAAGCGGTGTGAAATAAATAAGCTAACGATTATACCCTTCTTCCCAAACCTGGTCTGACAAACTCGTGGCCCGGCCAACCCGTTGACTCGAGCGAATTTGACCCGATCCGACCTGGCCCGACCCGTTTTCAATTTCCTACATCATTTAGTATTTTAGAGTGGTAATTACCAATTAATTGTTAATTTACATTAAATTTATTAATTTGCAGTTATGCTGGACAATAATAAAACATTTTGTGTTTTACTTGAATAAATATGTAATTATGAAATTTGATTAGATAAATATGTAATATTGAACTTTTAGAAGCCTTTATATGAAATATTTTGTGTTTTAAATGGCTAAATATGTAATTATGAAATTTTAGTGGCTAAATATGTAATATTGAAGTTTTAGAGGCCTATATATGAAATTCTGCCTATTTTTTATCTGAAAATTACCCAAAATAATTTCAAAATATGACAAAGAAAAAGAAAAATTGGAGCTAGTTGGGGCGGGATAGAATGGGTTACGAGTGGGTTGGGAACGGGTTATGGCCGGGTTACGAATCAAGGGAACAAACAAGGGAAGGACATGTTGCTAAGTGACGGATTACCACGGGCAAAATTTTGAAGGACGATTCAAATTCATAAAACATGTCCTTGACAAAAATACGAACGAGCACGAATTGAATCTACGGATAAGTCCGAACAAACGACGAGAGCGGACACGAGTCTAGTTGATCCGTACAAATTTTGTGAAGACACTACAGACTACACACAACGGAAGGTAGAAGTGACAAGCCTTACCCTAAATAAAACCAGTATTACCTTTCTTATCTAAATCCGTGCTTGTCCGGTTCAATTCCCAAACAGAACATCATCAATCACTAAAATTATTATTTATTAAATAAAAAAGAGATTTCATTAAGGTAGATGAAAGCCAAGTCAAAACAAGACGGCATGCTAAGTTCTCAAATCTCAATTAGTCAATTTCTCAGAGTTGGAGACATCTCACATCTCCTTTCTTACACAACTCCAGCTCCTTCCCCTTCCCCATTGCCATTGTTCCTCCTCCTTTCCTTCTCCACCATCGCCTCAATCAGAGCTCCAATCCCTCAATTTCCCATCTCCAGCTTCACTCTCTCTGGGACTGAGACCGGTGTCGAAGTGTGTTTGACTTGAGATTTGATGCCATGTCCTCTTTCTCCATGCGTCGCACTTCCTCTCCGCATAGATCAGCAAGGGGACCCACCATCCCATACCGCCCCCCTTTACTTCTTCGTCTCTTGCTCTTCTTCTTCGCCTCAGGTTTCATACTCGGTCTCACGCTCTTTGCCTCCCCTTACAAGCACAAATCCCAGCCCGAACCCGACCCCAAACGTGTTATTCAATCGGATCCCCCACCCGATCGGTCAACGGGGAAGCCCTACAAACCTGTACCAGAGAACAAACTAATAATTGTTGTGACACCAACCTACAACCGTGCAGCACAGGCCTACTTCCTACACCGCTTGGCTCAGACTCTGCGTCTAGTGCCGCCGCCTCTGTTATGGATCGTGGTAGAAACCGGTTCAAAAACCTCAACTGAGACTGCAGCTATACTGGTACGGTCGGGTGTCATGTACCGGCATATCTCCTGTAAGCAAAGCTCAGGTGAGATCAAGGATAGAGGAGTGCATCAGAGGAATAAGGCATTGGATCTCATAGAGCATCATAGACTTGAAGGGATTGTGTACTTTGCTGATGATGATAATATCTATTCGGTCGAGTTGTTTGAACGTTTGAGGGAAATTAGGTACATCTTTTCTTAAAAAAATTTCAGTGTTTTAGTTCTTTCTGAAAGATGTTTAATAACAATTGTTCGAATCTAAGCTTGATACCAGTAGATTCAGGAATCTAATTAGTACTGGATGATCTGCTTATAACCTGTATCAGTAAAATTAGTAACAACTAACAAAATTGAATAAATGGTAAATTTCTGAATAGAAGTAAGTTTCTTTTGTTTTATGCTAACCACAACGAATAATTTTAGGGACTTTGGTACCTGGCCAGTTGCAATGCTGACAAATGACAAGAGCAAGGCAATACTTGAAGGTCCAGTTTGCAAGAATGGTCAGGTCTTAGGTTGGCACACAAATGAAAAAAGCAAGAGATTAAGGAGATTTCATGTGGACATGTCGGGTTTTGCATTTAATTCTACTATGTTGTGGGATCCTGAAAAGCGGGTCCACCTTGCTTGGAATGCAATTCGGCAATTGGATACAGTTAAGGAGGGTTTTCAGGTACTGTATATTTCCTTATTGCTGATTAATGCTATGTTTTGTTACTACTGGAAATGCTGCAGCCCCCATTTACTGTGAAGTAAATTGCTTTTTTTTTTAAATGGCAGGAGACGACATTTATACAGCAATTAGTTGAGGATGAAGCACAGATGGAAGCAGTACCATCAGATTGTGCAAAAATACTGAATTGGCATCTCCATTTAGACTCTAGGGATGTGGCTTACCCTAAAGGATGGCATCTCAGTGAGAACCTTCATCCCATTGTGTCTCTGAAACGGTAACCCTAATTGCTCAGCTTATGCATGATACTCCTTGTATCAGATTAAAAGGTTTGTCCTTTAATCTCAGTTGCTTTGTTATTTTTCTCTTTTTTTGTCTGCTCTGTATATTTATCTCTGGTTGTTTGACTTGGTTGTACATATGCAGATATGCTATCACCAGCGTGTGAAAATCTCTAGGAGTTTACTGGGATATCTGATGCAAAAAGGAGCCCTCAAGACTGAAGAACAGCCCTGCATGATTATATCAATCAAGTATTCTTTGTCAAAGCAAATAAAATGTATTCATTTGTTGTACAGGCTTGGTATAGGAATTGTTTCCCTTTATTTAGTTCCTTTTTTTTAGATTGAAATCAGTTGTCTTTCATTCTTGTTTATAGTCATCCCTCTCATCCGTAGCTTTCTTCATTTTTTGTAGTAACGATTCATAGAGATTAGTCCAGTTGTCGTAGAAGCAAATCACTTCTCTTGACGATCAGTGTCACCCATATTGCAAAACACTTTTTCTTATGACTCATTAATTAGCGTAAGCTGTGAATTTTGTGCAATCAGCAACAATCAGCCAAACTTAATTGCGTTTATATCAATCCTACCAACCTATTTTGTTCCAAATAAGCTTGCTCTCGAATTAAATTTGTTTTCAAGCATTGGCAAATTTAATAGAATACTGTAACTTCTGGTTGGTAACATGTACGTTTTGATTCAGATTGATAATGATATTAGCTTATAGTGCCGGTAGGATTGATGGAAATTGCATGTATTTGAAATTTAACTTCAAAATGAATTTACTCTTTACATATATACTGCAAAATTGCAAAGCAGATCCTGGTTTTCGATCAACTGCATCTGTGCGCACAATTACATCATCAACTTTTTTCCTAATTCAGGCAAATTGAAAACCAAAACAATAATATCGAAAGAGAAGAAATCTTGAAGTGCACTAACAAATACAAGAACTACAATCTCATCTTTCAAGTACATAACGGTCAAAAAGGATAAAAAAGATTAAATAAAACAACAATGCAGAGCCTTCTCTCTAGTAGCTTAAATTACTGATCACTAACTCTTCAAAACACAAACAAATTTAATGCAATGAAACCTCAACAAAATTGATAATGTTTCTGTTGGGGAGACAAGTGATATATTTGAGGAAATTGATGGGGAGCCTTGATTATCAGCTAAAGATCAAGCAGGAATAAATTAGGAGTGCATCGCCAGGCCTTGAACAGCAGATTTCTGTAAACCCTTTTCTGATACTTTGTTTGCTTGTATTGTGTTTATTGCACTGGCAATATTTCCCTGAAAAAACAACTTAGTTTGTGACATCTGTACACACAGATAAAAGGAAGAAGAAAATAAAAGAAGATATTGAAGCAATTACCCTCCAAAGTGAGAGTTTGGAACGAAGGTTATTCCACTGAGAAAGCCCAAAAACCCTGTCTGTGTGTCGGCTGCATGGTAATAAACAAACACAATTGCTCATTCAGTAATTGATTGATGTTTGAATTAGTCAAATATTCTTGTCATTGTAATTTGGACAAGTTTTTGTAAATACCTGATAATAACAGTCTGATTCATCTGATCCATCTTGCAGTCTAGCAACTTCAGAGTAATTGCTTTAACTGTCCAATACTCCACCTCCTCGTCTTTAATCTATTCAGTGTAACAAATTAATCTATGCTTTCAGTATAAATTTAGTCAAGGGTCCTCAATGGAGATTCTCCATATTGCAGGAACGTCCAATATCTCCTAGGCATTTGCAAAGAACAGAACTCAACCAGTACCAAAAAAGCAAAAGCATGAACATATAAATCATCTTTGCTTGAACAGGTAATTTGGATCCAGAGATGGAGAGGCATATAGAAAGGAAGAACAAAATTTATCGAAATTTGACAAATAATAACTTTTATGTCATAACAATTTAAAAAGTAATATTTACAAAGGTCCAAGCTATGTATGGTGTTTGCACAAAGCCACAAACCATGAGTATTGCATGCAAATATCTCAAAAGAATATCGTACATATTGCAAAAAACTATATATTAATTATGAGAAATAGGAACAGAAAAAAAAATTATCATATACTCACCTGGAGAGAATCTCTGATAAGGGAGTAAGGGATTTGAGCAGAGGAAGCATGAGAAGCAAGGTCAATCAGCGTAATAAGCCTCATTTTGCTGACGCATTCATCATGCACAAGACCATAGTTCTGAAGAACAGTTGGGTTGGCAGAGTGGAACTCCATGTAGGCATTCAGCCTCTGAGTCAGGAATATATTCAATAGTTGGTATATCAATGCATGCTTTCCATCTTTCTCCAGCTGTGTCACTGCTGGCATCTCCAACAAATCACACTGCACAGAAACCATAGCATGCCACAAAATAACTATTTCTTATATCCTTAATGAAATCTCTTGCCAAAAAGAAGGAAGATCAAATTGGATACCCGAAATAGGTCTGAAGATTTAATAAACTCGACAATAGCATGCACAGCATCCTCCTTGACCTCATTGATAGCAGCTGCATCTTCAGCCATACCCGAAAATGTTGCCAAGTACTTGCTCAAGAATGTGAATGATTCTTTCCCCATGCTACAATCAACCAAAAATTCATGAGACGTTATACAGAGCATTAGAAAGGGGGAAAAAAGGAAGATGAGAGAGAACCTCTTGTTGTCCTTGACAATGTTAGAGATGGAACGAAAAAGAGCTCTCTGGTCAACCTTGCCAATGTTCCACTCGCTCAAAAAGGCATCAATCTTCTTAAAAGAAAGAAAAATGCTTTCAGTCACTTTACCAGCTACCGCTAGTTCAAGGGCTTTGGTGTAGACATTAAAACGGCTATATGGGTTCTCTACCATATTGTACAAAGCAAATAGCCTGCAATAGCATTGCACAATCAAACATCATGCCAACAACAAAGAATAAGCTAGAGAGTAAGACAAGTGACCATACATCTTAAGACGCAGCTGTGGCTTGTGATCTGGGTGTTGAACTAGTTTAGAGGAAATAAGCTTGGCCATCTCAAGTGCCTCATCAGGTGTACCAGCCTTCGTGACCAAGCTACATATCACGGTCATTATGCACTCAAAATCTGCATTTATTCAATCATTCCATTCAATTTATAGTGTTTTAGTACAATGTAAACATTGGAAAGCATGAATGCAACCGGAACTTGAACCTTTATCCGAGACTTTAGATATGATAAGGTCAGCAGACGTGAGCATGAGAGACACCAGATCTAGATACCTCTCCATCATCAGGCAATCTTGTGCTTCAATGCATAGCCGATTCACTTGCGGCTCAGCTATCTATGTGATCAATACAACAATACAATACATCACCTAAAAATATACAAAGCTACTAAAATTCTATAAACAAATAAACAAAAAATGGAGCCATAAGGTTCAGGTTCTGCTCAAAGGTCCACGTAACGTACAAACAAGCGACTATACATCGCTGCATGCAAAAATTTTGCGAGAATCAAGACTAAGAAGATGAGGGGGAACGGGAAAAACCTCGGGGCCAGCGTCGGCCCAGGCAAGCTCGGAGGTGAAAAGCACCACAGCCAACACCGGATCCTCCTCCGACGTAGGTATCACAGTCGCCATCTCTTCTCTACCGAATTCTTCTATGCGCGACTTGTGAGATATGATGTGCTTTCGTTTCGAGGCGGAGTAGAGAGGGAGCAGAGCGAGATGGAGAAGAGAAGGGAAGAGAAGAGAAAGGTAAAACCCTAACCAAGAAAGGACCGAAGGATCCTATCTCTAGATGGGTAATGTGTGAGTTGCAATTTGGGCCGATACCTTTTTTGGGCTCTGAAGAATGGTCTGTTAATACTTTCCAAACAGGCCGACTTTATTTCCATTCATCGTCGTCCTCAACAAACGAAACTAATAACAAAATAAAATAAGCAAAATGCAACTGCTAAGATCTCAAATGAAAAAATGAGAACAATTCTCTTGCTCTCAACCTCGAGATTCAAGTGAACATAAGTGTTCCGAGTCCAAATCTCTGAAATCTCTCTTCTGCGTCGGATCAGTGGTTTCATCTACCAAAATCGTGAGTCTCGCCGGTTTCCGGCAACCCTGGTCAAATCGTAGCTATCCTCCTCCTCCTCCTCCTCCCGCGCACACAGCACGGCCCCACCAATTGATCTCCCTTTTCCATTGGAATATTGAAGAAAAGAGATGGATAAATCAAGTGCTCTAGAGTACATTAATCAGATGTTTCCCACAGGCATGCATCTTAGAACTTTGTGCTTTCTATTATACATCAGTTTGCATATTTCCATTTTGGTCCATTTCTTGGAAGAGGAAATGGGAACTGGTTTCGTTGGATCCAGTAATCTTTGGCATAATGGAATGCATGTCAGCTGAACCCAGATTAAAATTCTGTATTTTCAGAAGCATCGCTGTCTGGAGTAGAGCCACTAATGCAAAAGATACAGAGTGAAATTCGCCGGGTTGATGCTAGCATACTTGCAGCTGTAAGACAGCAGGTAAGTTCTTATCTCCTTATAAATTAGGTTATTGTTTCCACGGTCCCACCAAAGAATTCTTAAATTTCCTTTCAAATTTAAAATTTATATGTCAGCTAACTCTGTACAATTAAAACACTGAATTCTTTATTTTTCCAAATTAAAACAAAAATGATAGTTATTGGTAAGATAATATTTAATTGATGTGTTGGGTTGTAAAAAGAGCAATTCAGGAACAAAAGCGAAGGAAGAGCTTGCAGCAGCAACAGGTGCTGTTCAGGAACTGATGGTGAAAATAAAGGAAATAAAGACAAAGGCCGAACAAAGCGAAACGATGGTGCAGGAGATTTGCCGTGATATTAAGAAATTGGATTGCGCTAAGAAGCATATTACAACAACCATCACTGCTCTTCACCGGCTGACCATGCTTGGTACATATTTAAAAATTTGGTGAAACAGACTTGTATATTTGACTTTTTTGACTGAGATAAGCAATGGTGTTGGAATGCAGTGTCAGCAGTGGAGCAACTTCAAGTAATGGCAGCAAAAAGACAATACAAAGAGGCTGCTGCTCAATTAGAGGTACCTTATTTCTCTTTCCTCTTTTCCTTTATTTTTTTTTCAATTTGCATATTATCCCCATCACCATATTTTGCAGAAATGACCCTTCATTTGTCGTTCTCCAAAAGTGAAAAAGACCAACAGATAATGAATATTAGTGCACTATTTGTTTGTCTCGATAACTTCTGTTGCGATGTTGCCATCTGCTATTTACACGTCTGCTGGAAACAAATTTGTTGTTTCAGTTTCTTCCAATTATGTAACTATGACTAGAGTTTAGAGAAATGGGGCAATAAGATAGATGAGGGTTAGATGTGTCAATACTATGCTTCATATAATTAAATAAGCACCAAATCTGCCACCACTTTTGTGCAACTCCCAGTTAATGCTAAGTATTTTGCATGTGCCACAGGTTTGGGGGTAAATAGTGATCTTGTGCAAAAATTTCTTTCCCATATCTCCCTGTATATAATGATTTTTCATCCTTCAGGCAGTAAACCAGCTATGCAGCCATTTTGAAGCGTACAGAGATGTGCCGAAGATAACAGAGCTAAGAGAGAAGTTCAAGAACATCAAGAAAATTCTCAAATCCCACGTGTTTTCTGATTTTTCAAGGTGAGTTAAGAGTGAATTTAATTAAATGTATTGACTGTTTAACTATGCAATGTATATTCACTTGATTGGATAAAATGCCTTTTAGCTTAGGAACTGGAAAGGAAACAGAAGAGCCAAATTTACTACAACAACTGTCGGATGCATGCCTTGTTGTTGATGCTTTGGAGCCCTCTGTCAGGGAAGAATTAGTCAAAAACTTCTGTAATAAGGAACTCACTTCATATCATCAAATCTTTGAAGGAGCAGGTTTCCTCTTGCCATTCTTGTCCTTTTAATGTGTTGTCCCCCTTCAATCACCATCAGTAAATTCTTCGGCTGGTTATACTGTTTTAGTTTTAATGAAAAGCAGAACTGGCAAAGTTGGACAAGACTGAGAGGAGGTATGCATGGATAAGAAGGCGGCTAAAGACAAATGAGGAGATATGGAAGATATTTCCACAAACCTGGCATGTTGACTATCTGCTTTGCATTCAATTCTGCAAGCTTACGAGGTTTCTTTTCCACTTTCTATTTATTGTACCTGATTATAGTTAATATCCAGAACTCAATTTTCTATAAAAGTACCTAATAAAAAATGTTCCAGGACACAGCTTGTTGACATACTGAACAATCTTAAAGAAAAGCCAGATGTCGGCACCTTGCTATTGGTATTTTTTTCACAAATTACAATAAAACCTGCTATTCTTCTCTGTATCTCTGTAATTCATAGTAAAAAATTATTTTTCTTTGCATAATTAGGCTTTGCAGAGAACCCTAGAATTTGAGGAGGAATTGGCTTCCAAGTTTGGTGCTGGGACTGAAAAATCTCGAGGCAAAAAATTAACTAATGATGATGAAGAACTTGAAGATGATCATGAAGCAAATGAATGCAAAAGAATTGCTGAAATCCGAAATAGATATCAGAAAAAGGATGCCTCTGCTGACCCTGATGCCAAAGACAAAATGGTATGTGCAATATAATCTAGTATGAAACCAATTGGAATTAGTCTATAGAACCTTCTCATGACGTTTATTATTGCAGGAAAAAGACAAGCAGAAAGATCTAGCTGTTCCTGGTGCAGGGGTTAGTAATCTGCCTTTTAAATTGCCTATTCACGTCTTCTTTTTATTAGCAAACCAGTCCTCGTATAATTAATTTGAGTTCAATCAAGAAAGTAGGGAAGGTTGGGTTGTAGAGGGTCTGGTCTTAGTGGTCTAAATCTAAACATAATATCAGGGCAGTAACAGGAGACATACCGATTCAGGATATTAGTAGTCCGGTGTGATGTATGTAGTTGAACTCTCTTTTATGAATTCTTGGTCAGTCAGCCAAACATTACCTTACCATTGAAGTAAGCAGTTGAGCCTGTGATAACTGAAATGCATCACTTGCTCGAAAACGCCAACAAGCCTACAATCTATCCCGGCTCAATAACACTAGCTTCTTTATCTTCTGAACATTTCATTTTTTTTTTCAAGTTGTACCCATGCAGAACTCCTTTGAGTGAGATGACCCATCAATGTGACAGTTGCTCTACAGTACCCTGAATAGGTTTCAACTAGCTAGTTCCAGAATACAGAAGAGTAGTAACCAACCACTGATAGTGAAAGCATGAATTGTTATTTGAGTTAAAATTCTTGAAATCATTAAGTAACAAGGGTTTCAAATGATTGCAGTTCAATTTTAGAGGCATCATCTCATCATGTTTTGAGGCACATATGACTGTCTATGTGGAGCTGGAGGAGAAAACCCTAATGGAGAATTTAGAAAAACTTGTACAGGTAATTTACTAACAAATAGAGTTCACAAGAGCAATTTATTACATTGATTATCAAAAAAAATTCTTCATGCATTGGATTTGTGGTCAATGAAGTAATCACAATGAGAAAATCATTAGGGGCAGCCCGGTGCATGTTGCTCCTGCTTGCGTGGGGTCCGGGGAAGGGTCAGACCACTTTGGGGTCTTTGTATGCAGCATTTCCCTGCATTTCTGCAAGAGGCCACAAATGAGAAAATCATTAACTTGCATAATTGGTTATAACTTTTATATCAGGAAGAAACATGGGAAACAGAAGAGGGAAGTCAAACAAATATCCTATCAAGTAGTATGCAGGTGTTTTTAATTATCCGCAGAAGTTTGAAGAGGTGTAGTGCTTTGACCCAGAGCCAAACCCTATTCAATTTGTTTGAGGTAATATTATTATTTGTTGTGTAATTATTGAGCTTCAAATTAAAGAAATACAAAGAATTTCGATGTTATAATTTGTTTGTTTATTTTTTTCCTTGAGTAGGTGTTCCAGAGGATACTGAAAGCATATGCAAACAAACTATATAACAGATTGCCTAAAGGCGGTACAGGCATAGTAGCAGCTGCAACTGGCACTGATGGACAAATCAAGGTTTTCTTTACTTTGTGATTTGTGCTTCTTTTTTGTATTGTTTCTGATGTATGCCATGCTTTGATAATTTTTTAAATGCAGACCTCAGACAGAGATGAGAGAACAATATGCTACATTGTGAATACAGCAGAATACTGCCATAAGACAGTAAGAATACATGTTCATTATTTATATTGTCCGTATCTGCTTATTAGATTGTTAAGAATGTAATCTTTAACCTCCTTTCATGTTACACTATGGCGCCATCTATGCTTTGTTTAGTTTCTTTTTTTATGTTTGTTAGTCAGGGGAGCTAGCGGAAAATGTCTCAAATATTATTGACCCGCAATTTGTTGATAAAGTTGACATATCTGAAGTTCAGGCAAGCTCACATCGCTACTCTTTCTTTTTCATTTTCATTTTGTTTTTTCATAGTTTGATTAAATTGCAGCACTTTTTGAAATATATGAATTGGTTTCTTTTTATTTTGAAAATGAGATTACAATTTTTTATAATACTTATATTGGAACCACGGTTTTTGCCAGGATGAGTTCTCAGCAGTAATCACAAAAGCGCTAATAACACTTGTGAATGGACTTGAGACTAAATTTGATGCTGAAATGCTTGCAATGACAAGGGTCCCATGGGCCAGTCTAGAGAGTGTTGGTGACCAATCTGAGTATGTATTTAACATTATTTCCTTTTTTTTTATTGATTAAGATCTTTCATAATACCAGAGAATGTTATATGCCAATAATGCAGATATGTGAATGGCATCAACTCTATACTGTCAGCTAGTATTCCTGTGCTTGGTTCTCTTCTCTCTCCGACCTACTTCCAATTTTTCTTGGATAAGGTATACTTCAAAATGTCAAGAAACCAAATAAAACTTCTTTAATCCTTGTACTAATATTGCAAATGATGCAATGTGATAGCTAGCAGCCTCACTCGGACCCCGTTTCTCACAAAACATATATAAATGCAAGAGCATATCAGAAACTGGCGCACAACAGGTCTGATATTTTAACATCAAGCATTGGATTTAATTTCTGGCATAATAAGGATTATACATTGCTTTTACATTTGTGAATAAACATATTTTTTCCCTAAAATGTAGATGCTGCTCGACACTCAGGCTGTGAAGACCATCCTATTGGAAATACCAACTTTAGGGAAGCAGGTATTTAGCATTTTTGTTGTATATATTATTGATAGGGAAATACCTTGCAATTCCACCTATGTTTTACATAGCCGGCCTCAAGACCAGAAAGGAGGAGGTTTGTGATAGGTTTGGCAAGCCAACGTAAAAATTCAGCCAATCTTATGAAAATGAAATTTAATATGAGCTTCATTTCTAGCCTACCCAACTTGTTTGGGACAAAAGTCTTAGTTGTTGTTTTTGTTTTTGTTCTTGTATATTATTGATCGTTAATGCTGCTTTACTGAGATGTGTTTCATGTCAATTATTGATGGACTTTGGGTATATAAACAGACCACTGTTGCGACAAGCTATTCAAAGTTTGTGAGTCGGGAAATGAGCAAAGCTGAAGCTCTTTTAAAGGTAAGCTGGAAAGGATTTTACTCGACTTCACAAATTTTTTGTGATGTACTTGGATGAGGTAATTGATACTTGAATGCAAACATTTGGTAGGTGATTTTGTCGCCAATGGATTCAGTTGCGAATACTTATCGGGCTCTTCTCCCAGAAGGCACCCTTTCAGACTTCCAGCGTATACTTGAACTGAAGGTCATTGCCTCCCCCCCCCCCCCTCTCCCATGCCTCCCCCGCTCTCATCTCTTCTCCCTCTAAAACAAAAAACAATTCCTCTCTCGATAATCAACAAATTCTTTATTCAAGGAAAGTTCAATTAAAGAATTCTGTGTTGTTCTAATGATCATCTGGTACTTGCTGTGATGCGCAGGGCCTGAAAAAAGCTGACCAGCAATCGATACTGGAGGATTTCAGCAAACACACTGCTACCACTACCAACATTAGACACCCTAATGTGCCCCCCACCGTTGCCTTGCCACCAGCATCTTCAGCATCTTCCACAACTTCATCCTCAGGTCCTGCTGCTTCTGCTTTGGCTGCTTCAATTTCTTCGGCATCTTCAGCTCCTGCTACTGCTTTTGCCTCTGCTCTTACCACTCCACTTTCTGCATATTCCCGAGAGGATGTGCTGACGCGTGCTGCTGCACTCGGCCGTGGGGCTGCCACCACCGGTTTTAAGCGTTTCCTTGCATTGACCGAGGCAGCTAAAGACAAAAAAGATGGACCTTTCCGCAAATTATTCAACTCTTGATTGTTTTTGTCTTTGTTTTCATCTATCTGTTAGTCTACTTTCTGCAACATCAGCTACAATATAGAGCTCCTATCGGATTTTCAAGCTTAAATGCAAATATTTTCCTATCTGTTAGTCTATTTGTATTTTTTTGGCAGAGCCGTTCTTCCTTTGTGGAGGTTTTACAGAGAGATGCATTGTTTCGAGTACTTGGGAAAGCTAGTCATGTATACAGTATACAATGTGGAGAACTGTGAAGAAAATAATATCTAATTATTTCTTTTGATGCTTTCTGATATAGTGAACATTTAATGCTAACTCCATATATTTCTTAGGTATAAATTCATTCGGACAGTGTATAAATAGAAACAATTCGAAGTAATTGTAGCAACATTCGCAAAGAATACTTGGTGTGAAACTGGGAAGCAATTCCATTATCACACTGTTCAAACTAATTTTTCACTTCATTTCTCAAATTAATTTTCACTTGATCATACTGCCGTACGAATAAATTTGGTCCAAACTATTCGCGCTTGAATCCAAAACTTTTACGGAAGTATTTATAATAGCACCCAAAAAATGATGAGCCTTAAACCTGTCACTATTTACCGGGTTATATATTCTTTGCGATAAATTTGCGTGTATACGTTTTTGTACATCATAATGGACGAAAGAGCGAAAAATAAGAGCGAACAGGCGATTCTGGCCCGAGCTTCGGGAGCAGTTCTGATGGCCCATCAATGGCGACTGGAGAGATCCTGTTGAAGTAGTAGCCAGTGGGGCCACAAGGCAGAGAAATGATGCAGGCATTAATGGCGCACCTCGTCGAGACGAAGAAGATCGACATAACCGCTTTTCTCGAGTCGCGCCAAAAATCCTGAGATGCTTCCGTTGCGGGGATAAGGGACATTTTGCACAGCAATGCAGAAACTCACTAATTTACTTTAGGTGCAAACGATCTGGCCATCGAACAATAAACTGCACTGCGCAATACAGAGTGAAAAAAGTGCTACCGATCAGATCTGAAGAAAATCAGACTAATCAAAGCTTGGCAGTAGCAGTTGTCCCTAACTCAGATCCACCAGCAACTGAAATTGATCATACTAGATCGATCCATATCAACTCAGATCGAACAATGGGAGAGGAGAGATTTTTGTTCTTTGACAACTCCTCTGAATCGCAAGCTATTGAAGACGAATTTCGCCGATGTGTGGTGATTCAGGTGAATCAAATGTTCTCTCGAGATCGCGTTCTCAATGCCTTGCAAAGACTAGCCTCAGCTTTCCCCTGGCGTGTGGCAGAAATGAATGACTACAAAATGCTGATTGAAGGCCCGGGGTGGTGGAGAGATCACGTTATCAGACAAGAGGGGGTTAAGCTAGAGAATAGCTTCATCAGTATCTCCCCATGGGATTCGTCCATGGAGAATGGAGCTAGAATGAAAGACATTTGGATAAAGGTATATGACTTCCCTCGTAAGCTTTGGTCTCAGACTGAATTTGAGAAACTAGTCAAAGGCTTTGGAGTATTATCGAAATAGACAGAGCTACTCTTGATCGATCTGATCTTAAGGAGGCAAAGCTCCGTTTGGGGGTTTGCAATTATAACGATGTTCCATATACTAAACAAATAGGGTTTAGGAACGATAGAAATGAGGTATGTTGGAGCAAGGTTAGATTTGTTTGTAATAGATCAAGAGAAATCAGGAATACTGGTAACAAGAGACAAAGAGATTTGGGGGAAAGAGACCCTCCATCATCCAAGGATAATGATAACCCAAAAAATGGAAAATATGGTAAAGGTATAGGTGAAGGAGAAGAAGATGGGGGTGAGCAGGACAAGGGGGGTTTAGTGAAGAAGAGGACTTCACTCTAGATGAAGAAGTGGAGCATACTGATACTGAGGGATGCCAGCTAAAATTACAGGATCCTCTGCAAATGACAAATGATGCTGTTGATTCAGAGAATCTGATTACTAGCTCAGACAAAGTGAGATCAGACAAAGGCAAGATGGTTATGATGGAGGAGGAGACTCAGAACACAAGCCAGCAAGATTGCTATGATGAAAGTAAGGCTGTAGTGAATGAAGTGGAGCATCAGATAGAACTATCCAATAGTTTTGAAGTGCTAAGTTCAGAGATAATGTTTGAAAATGGGGAAAGTAGTAAGGAAGGGAGCGAGCAAACGATAATGGGTGTGCCTCTGGGTGCTAAGGATAAAGGGGAAGAGGGAAGAGAAGAGAATATGCAACTAGTTCCTTCCTTTGATCAACCACCACCATTGTCATACAAACCACCTGTAAGACAATGTTTGAGGTTACGTTTAAACAACCCAGATAACTCAGCTTTGGAGAAGGCACAAAATCTGAAGCACAAAGCTATTAACATGATTGCTACATCAGGTACTTTTGATCTTTCAAACAACTTTCCTTTTATAGATCTTACTGATGAGCAAGTTGTAGATTTATTTCATTGCTTTTGCAAACTGATATACAAGATAGCATAGAGACTGTTCAATTTTTAAGAACCTTGTCAAGAAAACAATTTGCCTCGGCAGTGGAAGAGATGGACTTTAAAGTTAAGAATGGCACAAAATTCCTGAAAAAAGAAGTACACAAAAAAGGTCAGCTAGATATGATTTTGGCAGGGGCGGATTCAGCATTTTCGTCAGGAAGGGGCAAGATCTATTATTTTTTTCAGGAAGGGGCAAAATGATGCGCATTTTTAAATATACATGGTTAATTTGCAAAAAAAAATTAATAAATCATACAAAAACACAAGCATATTTTACAAAAAAATTTCCAGGGTGGGGCGGCTGCCCCTCCCTGGCCTCATGTAGCTCCGCCCCTGGATTTTGGGTAGGGTACAATCAATTGGTATATGAATATAATGACTTGGAATATTAGAGGGATAAACAAGATTGGGAAAAGAAGGTATTTGAAGGAATTATTATTAGATAACAAAATAGATTTAGTTGGAATACAGGAGACCAAAAGATCAAAATATGATAAAAGGGTAATTCAATCTTTCTCACCACAATACTTTGTATGGCACCAATTGCCAGCAAAGGGTACTGCTGGGGGGATTTTGATAGGAATAAATACAAGAAAATTTCATATTGTATATAGCCATAATGAAATATATTCTTCTTCTTTGGTTCTCAAAGAAGGAAAAGATGGTTTTGTTTTTGGATTGACTGTAGTATATGGACCTACCTCTCTGTCAAGGAAGAAACATTTCATAAAAGAACTTCAAGGGTTAAGAAGTAGATGGGGGGCCATGGCTACTGTGTGGTGATTTTAATATGCTTAGATATAAACATGAAAAGAACAATGCCAATTTTAATATATCAGGTGCCACATACTTTAACAATTTTATTCTTCAACATCAGTTGATGGAGTACAATATTACAGGTCAGAAGTGCACTTGGTCAAATAAAAGAACCAACCCTTGTCTAGCCCTCTTAGATAGATTTCTTTGCTCAAATGATTGGGATGACCACTATAAACATGTTACAGTGCAGGGGTTAACAAGGTATAAATCAGATCACAATCCATTGGTCTTAACTATAGATGGCCAGAATGAATCCAATTCTTTGTTTAGATTTGAGAAATCTTGGTTATTAGTTGATGGTTTTGTTGAGCTAGTGATCAAGTGGTGGAATGAAATGAAAACTTACAGCAAGGACCCTATAAAAAATTGGATTCACAAAATGAAAACATTGAGAATGAAAATGAGAGGGTGGGCTAAAAATCATTACAGTGATATTTAAAAAAAGAAAATTCTATATAAACAACAAATTGAAGAGCTAGATAAGGCTCAAGAAGTAAGATTATGGGATGATACTGAACAGTCTGATTACTTCCAAGCTTGTGAGAATTTAGATGCTATATACTCAGAAGAACAAGAATATTGGGCTCAAAGATCTAGAGCTCAGTGGTTACTAGAGGGAGATAACAACACTAAATTTTTTCACAAAGTGGCTACTCAGATTCATGATAGAAAGATGATAACAATGCTTAAGATAGATGGTGTGGAATGTATAGACAAACAGATAATAGAAGATCACATAAGAAATTATTATAAAAATCTTTTTGGCATTGAAGGAGAACAATACTCCACATTACAAGACAACTTCTGGTCTCAAGAAGATAAACTAACACCAATTGCAGGTCTTAGTCTGATTGCACCCTTCACAGAAGAAGAGATAAAAAAAAGGTTGTATTCACATCTGCTGGAGAAAAGGCTCCTGGCCCTGATGGTTTGTCCTTCTCCTTCTACCAAAAGTTCTGGGATCTGCTAATACCAAAGATTGTTAAACCAGAAGAAATTAAAAAGTTTAGACCAATATCCCTCTTGAATTGCAGTTATAAAATAATTACCAAAGTTCTCAAAGATAGGTTAGAACCAGTGATCAATCAATTGCTAGATTCCTCACAAACTGCTTTCATGAAAAATAGACTTATAATGGATAATGTGGTGACTGCTATTGAGATCATACATCAAACTAAATTATCCAACAAAAAGGGGGTTGTTTTTAAAATAGACATGGAAAAGGCATATGATAGAGTGCATTGGGAATTTTTATTGGATATGTTGCAAAAAAGAGAATTCCCAGGCAGATGGATTGCGTGGATTAGAAATTTACTGCATGGTGGGCAGATATGCATTAATGTCAATGGGGCTTTAACACCTTACTTTGAAGCAAAGAAAGGGTTGAAGCAAGGGGACCCACTATCCTCCTGGTCTTTAACTTAATTACTGACACTCTTAACCATATGCTAAAGAAATGTCAGGTTTTTGAACTGGTGTCTGGCTTAGGACCATCAATTAACAATGGGAAACCTATAGTGAATATGCACTATGCTGATGATACAATATTGTTTTGCAAAGCTGATGAAAAAATGATAAAAGTTTTAAAATGAATCTTTATAGGCTTTGAATCCCTTATAGGTTTGAAGATTAATTATGATAAATCAACAATGTACCCTATTAACCTGAATACTGAGGAGACAAATACACTTGCAGAAATTTTTGGTTGTGATACAAGTGCCTGGCCACGAACCTATCTAGGAGTGCCTGTGCACTAGAAAAAACCTAAACTAAGGGACTGGGAAGATACAATTAACAAATTCCATCACAAATTACAAAGCTGGCAAGGGACATATTTGTCTTTAGGGGGAAATTAACCCTGATAAACAGTGTACTAACCTCTTTGCCATTGTATATCATGAGTGTTTATGTGGTGCCTTGTAAAATCAGAAAGAAAATGGACCAATTGAGGAGTAGATTTTTGTGGTATACAGGAGATAAGAAAAGATATCATCTATGTAAGTGAAGGTTGTGTGTTTTGAAAGTTATCTTTTTTATAACGAATTTATGAATTGTTTATGATTTTAAATGTTATTATACATTTATGTTCCTTGAGATTGATATGTTATATCTTTAGAAGCGTTCAAGAAGATGCTCATGGTCTTGAATCATAAAACTCTTTAGATGAAAACATATAATCCTAAATATGTTCACAATCGTGATAATTAAAGGGAACATTATTTACCATGAAGATTGTCATGTCAATTGAATGAACGTTGTAGTTCTATAAATGTTGATAAGTGATTATCATTCAATGACATGAGTATATAAAACTGTGATTCTTTATATACTGAACATGACCTAACTAGATGGAGCATTATATGGATTAGTTTTGTGTCATTAATGTTTCCAATGTGTCTTTGAATCTTATATATGAAACATGTAAGTTTTTCACATGAGAAGTATATAATGTGATTACTATTAAAGTCCATTCAAATGATTGGAATAATATAGTAATTCGTTATGTACAACTTGTGCGGGAGAAATTTATATGTCAATATTATTATTGTTCCTCAATTATTTGAGTTATGATATTACTGGACCCCTTGGTAAAGTGAAATTATATTGCATGCAATATAACTGATGTAGTTATACTTATAATTCACTTGAGAGACCAAAAAAAGAATATAATGCAAAAATGACACGATCATATTTTGCATATTATTTAAAATATCATGAGACAAGGATAGACACGAATTAAGTGGATCAAGCACGTAACGACTATGTCGTTTGGGAGACTATAATGTAGTGATAGAACCTCTTATAATCCATAATATAAAGTATTTTATATTATATCCCAAGATGACGTAGATCTTTTGTAAGGTCACACCAACTGAACAGAAACAATAAGTATTTTACATTTTGAATGATGTATTTAATCTCATAATTTATGAGTTAAAATGCATGTGATAAAATGTTAAAGTAATATGTCATGTAAAATGACATGCTTAGATCATAAAATAAATTTATGAGAATATATGTGAATATTATTTTATATAATGTTTGAGAGCATTATAAGAATAATAAATTAATTCATATTAGAATAATATAATAATATTATTTACTCATAAATTAAATCCTTGCAAAATATAATTAGGGAATAACAAGAGAGTAATCATAGTCATTTGTGTAAATAATTAACACAAGTGTTGCCCTAGGGCTTGCCTATATAAATGGGATAAATAGTAATTCGTGAATAGTAACCCTCACTTCCTCTCTCTTGTGTGTAGAAAGAAAAACTCCATTGTTCTTCTTTCCCTTCTCTTATAAGGTTTAGCCACCAAATGAAATAGCTTGTTTATTGAAGATCTAGGTGGTTGGATCTAAGCTCTAACCTCTACATCCATCTATCTAAGGATGCTTTAGGTTGTTGTTTAGGTTCAAGGTGAACCAAGAGACAAGGGTGCTTCCATGGCCGAAGAAGGAAGACGACGGTTTCCAAGAGACCTAGAAGAGGAATCGACCCCTCTCTACGAAGAGATTTGACAATCTCTTTAGGTATAATCTTTTATCCACTCTTGTGCAAGAAATAAATGTGTTATTTTCTATTTTGTTGATGTACAAGAGGTGTTCGATGAAATGTCATAGTGTATTCTTGCTTGCAATTGTTATATAAATAAGATTCTTTGTGTATTGAGTTAAATAGAGGCAAAAAAATTAATTTTCGTCCTCTTGAACTTACACATGAAATCCCAACAGTAAGTGGGGTGATATATGCAGACCAAAGGCTCATGGTGGCTTGGGGGTTGTCAATATAAGGGATATGAACATCTCTTTACGAAGCAAATGGATGTGGAGGTTGAAGGATCCCTCCTGTTCAGGATGGTGGAAGGATATTTTGCTTTCTAAATATGCCAATTGCAAATCCAAAGTTAGATGGTCATATTTTTTGAGGGGTATTGCTAATTTAGAAAGCTTAGTCGAGGTTCGCAAGTTTGTCAAAATTGGTGATGGTAGAAAAACCAAATTTTGGAAAGATAGGTGGTGTGGGGAAATCTCTCTATCAATTACCTTTTACAGCCTATATAAAATCTGTAATCAAAAGTCAATAACAGTGGCACAAATTGATCAGTATGGTATGGGACAGATAACATTCACCAGACAGTTGAGTCAGGTGCAGGTTCAGCAGCTGCAAGAGTTGACAGATGTGATTAAGCCCTACATGATGCTGGTAGATTAACAAGATAGGATTCTATGGCAAAATAAACATGAGAAGATAAAAAATCAAGAATTATACATGATGGTGTGTGACAGAGGGGTACAAGGGGAAAACTTTTGAGTTAATTTGGAATTTGAGGGTGCCTTTAAAAATTAAAATTTTTATGTGGTTTACTTGCAAACGAAAAATATTGGTTAGAAGTATACTGGTACAAAAAGGTTGGGTGAGTAGAGAGCAATGTGAGTTCTGTGATTCCATTGAGACAGTTGATCATTTACTATTTAGATGTCATATGAGTAAGAGGATATGGGCAAGGTTGTGTAGTTCAATCAATATAAACAGGTTGCCAAATTGCCTAGAAGATTTATGTATTCTATTGGTACAACTGACAACTAATGTACAGGGATTTTTTCTTCATCTTTGTGCAGCTATCATATGAAATTGTTGGTTGTTGAGAAACAAGTGTATCTTTGAAAAGCACTCCCAGCCAGCTTATCAAACATATGAGTCAAATATACTAACTACTCTTAATTACTGGACAGGTATCTGGGATGAGGAATTGCTTAAGGTCTGGCATGCTTGGCAAAATGCAGACAGAGTGAGTGACACAAGGGAGCAGCTCAGAGATGAGGAGCAGAGGGAAGCACCTATGCTGTTGGAGGGTGTGGCTGTTACAACATGATAGAAGAGGATAGAGCAAGAAATGACAGGGCTGAAGCAAGAATGTGCTGGGTCAACAAAAAAAAGGACCGAAATGGGAGAAAAGCTATAAACATTTCAGAACTAGAGAGAATGTATTCATACATTTCAGAACCAGAAATTGAGTATTCAAATTATGCTTTTTGTCTCCTCATATGTGGAAGTGTTTGTTACAATTTTACCAATCAAACAAAATGGATGGTATCTTTAGACTAAACCTTTTAGATTAGAAAACTTGGTAAAAACAAGCAAAATAATCTGGATCAGCACGACAATCGTTTTGGAATTTTGGCTAAGTATGAATTAAAAATAAAAATCCATCTATACAAGCGAACTCTAGCTGTGTGTTTAATCATTTTATATTTTCAATTTATCGGGAAGAAATCTTTGACTGAGAGAAATTAATGCATCGTTCTGCACACGTAGGTGGCGGCTGCATGTTTAGGATTTTATTTAAACGACGAAAATAAAATATTACCTCCAAATAGCTGCATGTTTAGAAATTAATGCATCGTTCTGCACACGTATTCATCAAATTCTTAATCATATTTTCTCAAATATTTATTATTATATTAATATTATTATTTAAAAAAATTCGAGCATCTTTCAATTCAAACATGAAATATGGCTTGCTGGTAGTGAGTAGTGCAAAATTAGACAATGTATTATGGATCCTTTTTGTTAAACGCATATATGAGCTATTTAACTGTATCAAATACAGTGTTTCAAGAAATGTATTATTTGGACCGGAGAAACCTCTATATAATAATAATAATAATGCCAAAAACTGTTGCTTCTTAATTAGTGCATATAAAAAAATATTGATATGTCCTTGACATGACTAACTTTTAAATTGAAAAAATGTTTGGGAGTAGTTGTTGATCATGTGTTGTGTTGGGAACCGGATCTGGTGCTGCGCATTACGGTGTAACGCAGTATTTGAATCGTTCGATTTTCAGTGATCGTATCAAGATTCATGTCAAAGTATAAAAGCATCTCTGATTTCCATCGCCGGCAGTGGATCCAGACCGTTCATTTGTTATAGCGCGGTAATACGCTACAGCAGATTCGGGTCGTTGTATTGAGTAGTATGATTTCTAAATTTATCAGCACCACTCATTATTTGTATTTAAATTTGAGCATTTGTACTGTTTTAACTAAATGTTTCACTGTTCATTGTCATCTTATTCATCAAAAATACAATCTTACTGGCCATGACATATTAGTTTGACAATCTTGTGAATAAAAAGACAATTTTGTATTTTGAAGTTCAATAAGAGATACAATTTATATCAGATGTGCATTGCATACAAAAAAATTGGTGAAATTTAATGTATGCATCGTTATTTATAAAAAATAAACAAAATATAATTTATGTTTTTGATGCAACATAAAATGATACTATTGAAATTACATGAATATCTATATGCAATTTGCAATTTAGATCTAGAAATCGACATCTTAATCTTTTTTCTATCTTATAAACCAATTTTAGCTTGATTTAAGAGATAATATCAAATTATCGAAATAAGTGGTAATTATCAATAAATCCAAAATCTGAAAAACAAAAATAAAAAATAAGGTCGCGAATGACTGTATTTTTAATGCATTTTTAATGAAAAAAATCGACATCTTATTTTTGTGCTGCATTTTTAATGCAAACATATGACTGTCCAGTAGCGGATCTTGAACTATAATAGAAGAAGAGCCAACAGTATCAATCAAAACGGTCTCAACTAATTTTGCATCGTTTTGCAATGAGCCTCCTACTATCTAACACAGTCATTCTCTGTCACTTCTAGAACTAGAGTGAGTCATGACTCTGTTTCGTCAACTCTAAGGTTCGCCACTGTGCCTGTCGTTTTATATCTACAACACAAGTAGGCTCTTTAACAAACAAATGAAAAGAAAAACCTGAAAACCGACTAACGGATTTGAAATAAACAGAAGAGAAGATCAAAAGAGGAAAATAAATTAATTTAAAAAAAAAGAAGAATATATGGTGTGGTGAGGTGTAGGACGAGTTGCAATAGAGTGCATTTCTAAGCTTCTTTCATTTTCTTTCTCATTCTCTATTTCTCTCTCATGGATCATTCAATCATTGGATCAATAATGAAAATTGATCAATTGGTTGATTGGGCTCTGTATATGCATCAAACGTCTATTCTTCTGTTCATATATATCTAAACTATTAATTAATTAATTAATTCAAGACCTATCTTTACAGTTTTAAATTATTGAATAAATGAATGTAAAGATATAGATTGGTTATCTCAATCAATGTTATTAAGGACAATTTAATTTGTCAAACGTCCCTTCTTCAGTTGATATATATATCTAAAATTTAGTCATCCTATTTTTTTCTTTTATAAATGATTGGAATAAATAAATGTAAAAATATAGATTGGTTATCTCACTCTTTGTTAGGGCTGCTAATAGACTGATTCCAGTTCAGCTCGTTAATGAGGAGTTGAAGTTCATGATCAAATCAAGTTTATAATTATCTAGTAATATTCAGTTCATCTTATAACCGAATAATGTTCACTATTTGTCCATAAGCTAACCATATGAACATGATTCTGGACACCACAGTGCACTTTCCTCTTTAAATGAAAGCTCTTTCATCACTGTATTGAATAACTTAGGTTTCTTTGTGCGAATAACTTCGTTCTATCTCTGTGAAACAAAGAGTTAGAACTTGGTTGATCTATTGGAATGCTTGAACATATTTTCATTTAATCCACACTGAGCTCGCAATTAGTCCACAATTTGTTCATAATTTGTCCATAATTGTCCACAATTAGTCCAGTTCAGTTTTATCAATTGAATTTGGACTGAACTTTAACCAAGACCAATAAATAATCCATTCCATAAATATTCAATAGTATCCAGTTTATTTTGTCCATTAATCATCATGTATATTAGCAGCACTAATCTTTGTTCTCAAGAGCAACTTAATATGTCATGCCTTGTGAACTTATGGTATTTACTCTTACATACAATAAAATTTATATAAACCTGTAATTAGTGTTGCTAATGAAATTTTACTCCGGCGAATTGATGAATCCATCTGACTTTTAATGAATAGATACAAGTTTTATATCTACTGTTAGTATCATAGCCCTCAAGATGTGGAAAATTTAGCAAATAATTCCACATTTTTTCATAATAATCTTATTACTCACAATGATTATGAGGAACTTTCAAGGCTATTATTAGATTAGTATATATGTTTATATCTCCATTCCAGGATCAGATACAGGATCAGGGACAAGTTCTAGTTCTGAATACTCTGGATGAAATTTGAATGAGATTGACGATGAGGAGGTTTCCGATACAGAGATCGTGCATAAGAAGGAGATGTATTTAACCGGAATGAAAATCTCACCAGGAGAAAAAGGGCACTCTCCATTTCCATTTGATCCAAATTCGAGCCCTTGAAGTTGGTTTTTGAAAATCTTAGTTAAAAGTGGTGTTTTGTTTTTGTGATGTATTTTGATTGATAGCGAGAGAGTGAACAACAATGAGTCAATGATGATGTTATTGTTTTGATTTAGTTCTATTCGGAGTGATGTGAGGACAAACAATTTAATGCTTAGTTAAGTAGGATGGCCGTAAGACCTTATGTTGACTGATTAGGTAGTATTCCATTTTAGGAGATAGGTTCGAATTTAGTTTCTAGTTATTAATTAAAATTAGTTTCTGTAAGATTCAGAATAATATTTCAATAAAATAGATGAGAATTCTTCACTTCTGGATCAAAAAACTGTTAGTATCATAGTCGATGACATGTTACATCTAGATATGTATCTTTAAAAACAATCTACCTTACTTATGATTCCTATTTAGACTCCTCAATCCAGAGCTATAATATCTGAAGAGTTCGATTGCTATATAATATTTTAATATACTGAAAATTTATTTGGTCTATTATATGTTACACATGTTAAATAAAAAAACTAATTACAATTGTGCAAGATATGGCTTAGAGTTATTTAAAAAGTATACGTAATGCATGTTCATAGATATTAAAATAAAATTAATTTAACAAATATCCTGGCAACAGATAATTTCTATGTAAATTCAAATATTTTGGCGGATACTAAAAAGTAGCTGCAAATTTAGAAATATTATAGTGAATTGGATAAGGCGTCTATCAAATTTAAACGACTTGAAAATTGTTATGCCTTTCATCAGACAATTTTTTTCTTAAAGTGACGTTTTACAATACTCTATGATGAATAGCAGTCAAATTTCAAGTTATTCATAAATTAATTAAAGTAATTTATGACGAACTAGCAATCATATTTCAATTTATCCAAAAATTAATGAGATAAAAGTCATTATTCTTATTTTTACATTTGTGAAAAAAAAACATAATTTGTTCATGTAGTTTCTATCTCATAAAATTTAGCTAAATATCTAATATACGATCCAATCTTATATGAAATTTGCTATCATACTGGGTATGCATTCATATTTGAATCTTCGAAGTGGATATGATTCATACTTGGAAATGCAAATTCTAAATTAATAAATTCCGCAAGAGACATTAAAAAGTAATAAATGTCGGGAGAAATGGAATTCTATATATGAGATTGAGAAATGCTATGATGCATTACGAAGTTAAAATTAGTTTTGACATTAATCTTAAATATTAAATTTTAAAATTCAAACGACCGATCAAAATCGTTCAATGTGATCTTCCATATTGGAATCTTACTATAAATCATTAAGGGTGCGTTTGGTATCACCCACTTCTTCCGGAATTAGATGGAAGAGTGCTCTTCTAGAATAAACCTTCTTCCACTTAATTTCAATGTTGTTTGGTTGATATAATTGGAAGAAGAGAGAATTGTACGAATTAAATAATAATAAATAAATGATACAAGAGGAAGAAAAGTTGGAAGATAAATCTTCCACTAAAAACTTGGAAGAAAAAACTTTCACTTAATTCCACCTAAATCCACTTGTGTTTGGTACTTTTCTTCTGGAATATCTCTTCTTCCACCTAATTCCGGAAGAAGATGGTGTTACCAAACGCCTCCTAAATCAATATATTTCATACCACTCTAAAAAATAGTAAAAGAATGAAAGAAATGAAAATTTTGGTTTATAAAAATTGAACGGTTTGAAGATCACATTGAACAGTTTGGATAGATTGTTTCAATTTTCTTATTTGAAAATCGAGCGTGATGCCAAAACTAGTCATCACTTCGTAATGCATCATAGCATTTCTCCCTTTCTCTCTCTCTCTCTCTCTTTATATATATATATATATATATACATATATATATATATAGTTAGACTATTGTGAAAACATTTGCACTTCGGTCAAAGTGCAAAAGTTACATATTTTATAACTTTTTCAGAATTGAAATTTGAGTTTCTCAATAAATTCTTCATCTCAAAATCTTATAGGAAATCAAATTTCGTAATTTTTGAAGCTTTCTAGCTATTTTTTAAAAACAAAACTGAAACGGTCATATTTTTTTAATAATAAGTTGGACGGTTTTTAAAAAATATTTAAAAATAGCTAGAAAGCTCCAAAAATCATGAAATTTTATTTTCTACAATATTTTGAGAAGAATAATTTATTGAGCAATTTAAATTTCAATTTTGATCTCAAAAATTATAAAATGTGTAACTTTTGCATTTCGGTCGAAGCGCATATGTTTTCACAATAGCTTATCCCTATATATATATATGGCATATATAAGAAAATGTTGGTGCAATTTCAAATTAGGTGGCACCAAATAAAATACCGAAATCCTAATTAACAATTGTGATTAAAACTTCACGCAAGATTTAAGATATAAATAAAAGAATGGAAGCGAAAACTTACTATCCATCTAAGGTCTTCCACACAAGCAAGTCGAGAAGATGGTGAAGATGGTTAAGCATCACCCACCTCGGTATGGTCGCTAGCGGATCCTTCCAAGCAAACACTGGTGCTCATTTCTTTTCCTCTAAGGTTACGAATAATCCTTGAGGTAATGACTATAATGGAGAGGTCAATGTAGAGCATAAGCAGAACACATGTGCACCTAACACACCGGTATTGCTTGGAGACCGAGTGCTTAAATACTAGTGATAATGTATCTTTGAGAGATACTGTCATTAATAACAAATATCTATAAAATATTTGATATCCAAATTCTCTCCAAAACTTTTCAAAAATGTGTGTATTACTGCTGCAAACATGCACACAAAATTTGGTATTATTTGGAGCACAAGTTTGAAAGATATAAACAAAATAGAAAATTATGTCTTTCGGTCTCATTGTTTGCGGACACAAAAGGGCTCTTTGCAGACGCAGTTGACTTGGACTGAAATCTGCCTAGCTAGTCTCTTGGGGCTCTCTGCGGACGCAAAAGGGCTCTTTGCGGCTGCAAATGACCTGGGCTGAAATTCTGTAGATTTCTTGTCAAATCTATCATATTCTTCTGCAGTCGCAAAGAGGCTCTCTTGCGACCCCAAGACACTTGCTGATTGGCATGTTTTGCTTGGGCGCTTGATCCAATTTAATTAGATTAGTCCAAATAATATTTCTAAGTTTACATTAACACTAGCATTAGTTAAATCAATCATAATTGGTCCATCAATAATTATAATTAATTTACTTAAATTTTATATGTATTCATATCCAAAACTTAACGAAATACTTATTATGTCATTCCATAATTAATCACATTTATGACATAATTACTCTATGTAATATTAGCGACAGTTTGATATATTAATCATATAACACATAATTCAAACTTTATTTATTGAATTTGACGTTTCAATTCCAACAGCAAATTATTAGACTCCCACTAATATTATACTAGAATTGTACTCCCAAAAAGTATTAAACTAGAATTTGATCCAAACACGATAATTGATTGAAACTTTTGACCCTAATATTTTTTTCATTTTTATTAGCAATTCTATGTAAGTTCAATGTGCAGATATTTTAATATTTTAATTTTAATTTGCACAATAATTTCAAAGATTGATGAACGGATGTTCACTTGCTAATATCTCCACCCTTCAATATTTTTCTTGGAAAGTTTCTGTGAAGACATCGAGAGGAAAACTATTTTTTTAATTACCAGTTATGCATCATTCTTCATTAAGCCTTCAATTAAATAGTTATTTCACTTGTGAAATAACTAATTATATATGTTATTTGTTTTTTTAATACTAATTATATATGTTATTTGTTTTTTTAATACTAATTATATATGTTATTTGTTTAGATCTACTTGTTGGTAAGACATCAATAATTAATTATTAATTAATCATGGGTTGAGGGGGAGATGGAGTTCACATTTCCATTTAAAGAAATTATGTAGAACGTTTAATCCGAGACCAAATTATGCCAACTTTCAACAGGTGCGGATTCAGGAAAATTTTCAGAGTGGTTCTACATTTCAATTTTTTCTAGGATGGTTCAAAATCATGAATATTTTAAAAAAGATTCAAATTATAAGTCTATTTTTTAGAATTTTTTTCTAATTACATGTTCAATTTTGGAACTTTTTTTTTTCCAGAGTGGGTCAGTTGACCCACCCTGACTTTCAGTGTATGTTTACTCGATCTATTCATGTCAAGGCATTCTATAAATTCAATTTTTTTGTCTTCCTCTCTTGTGTAAGTAAGACTACTGATAAATAGCAAACAACTTAAGTGATCAAAACAAATTGGTAATTACCAAAATTCTCAAAATTGGTTACCTTCAACCAACATATTATATAAGTTTCTCTAATTAAGTCCATGAGATGGATTTGTTGACATGGGTTCTGTAAATCAATGGCTTTGTTTAGTTTTATATATGCCATTGCAAGTTGCACCACCAGTGATATATATATATATATATATATATATATATATATATATATAATTAACTGGATAGTTAGTACAAGGTTTGCATTGATCAATGCTTAGTTTAATCAAAACAGTTAGTCGAGATGAGAAAGGTATCTTCCAACGGTCAATCAAATTAATGAAACTAGTTAAGATGTACTTATTTAGTATAGTAAGTAATATTATAAGCTAGAGGTAAGCCAACAATCTCACATGCTGACATGCAATCAATTATATATATAAATTTCTCCTCTAAACCTCTACTCATTTTGTACCCCATCTTCTCGTGATTAGGTATTTGCAGAGACGGATTCTCGCTATGAGGGTCGGTTTTTTTCAGGGGAGTTCGAAATGATGGTTATACATAGAAAAATTATCTTACATTGTTATTTATGCAAAAAAAAATTCAAATACATGATCATTTCTGAAAAAATCGTAATATTTATGGTCATTTTTGAAAAAAAAATTTCAGGAGAGTTCAGCTGCACCCTGATTAAACTTGGGTCCGCCACTGGGTATTTGTGTGTTTTAGTTCATAAAGTGAAGCAACTTAAGAACCTGAGCAAAGAAACAAACGAAGAAAATGTAGTTAATTAGTGGGTCGCATTCCTCTCTTCCATCTAATCATTAGCAAAAGTATTTGTTTTATCACTTAATTATGCATCTTTTCCTAAAAAATAATGTACCTAACATTTTTCTTAAGCTTAATGCAATTTTGAGTGCATGTGATCACCATGTTATGGCATCTAACTAATCACAGATTAATTGCATGAGATGAGACGACTGACATGATACCGAATCCAGTCAGACTGACAGATCAGGATTTCTGTGATATTTCTTTTTATTCTTCTCTCAAATAAAATAGAAATACCTCTAATGAAGGGGTCCATTTGAAATTAACAAACAACTTGATGTATGATCAGTAAATATGTTAATTTATGTACTTGTATATGGCAATTTGTGACTGGTCAGATCCCAATCTCATAAACTATTAACAACTATTCGCTTTTCAATTTTTAAACGAAATACAATTCCCAAACCATGGTTTGCGAAAATCCAGAACTAGGGATTTGCTGTTTTAAACAGTACTCAGTACTGAGGTCCATGACAGGTGGTCCCCACAGATATAAAAATGACAACAGCTAGCACGATGTAAACGACAAGAGTTGACAATGATTTATTTCAATCTTTGGAAATAAATTTTTTAATAATTTAAAAAATATTATAAATTAGAGAATGTTATACATATATTTTAAACTTATAATTTGATTGTATTTCAATTTAATATTATATAGTTAAGCCCTTTTTCAAAAAAAAATAAATTATACACTATTTTAAATTTCTTAAAACTTGCGTGCTTTATCCCATTCGATTCATTATCCTTAAATTGGTGAAAACTACTAGACGGCTGCTTTTGCAGTATTTTTCAATAAATCAGTTTTCATCGATCTTGAAAAATTTGAATGAATTGAATGAGATGGAGTTAGAGTATTGACAAAATGCGGATGGATCCGATCCGGCTCGACCTGAGAGCAAATTCGTGCCAACCCGATCCGCCTAACCCGTCTTAACCCGTCATTAATTCATCTTCAATCCGTCATTAGCTCGTTATTAACCCGCCATTAATATTTCTTTTTGTTTTTTTAACAAATTATTTGAATTTTTATATTTTTTGAATTATAAACTAAACTTAACATATTTTTTATATTTTTATTTTTGACATTTTTTTTGTAATTTTTTTCATTTTACTTTGATTTTTTTAGGAATTTTCCAAAAAAAACTGACGACCCGACCAATCCGACTTGGACCGAACCGGTCCAGACCCATCTCAAACATGTCGGTCTGCCGACCCATGAGCCTAAGACGAATTACGACCGACCTACAAAATTTGAACCCGTGAAAATCCGGTCCGACCAACCCATTGGATCGGACGAGTTTGGACCGACTTAGCCCGAACTGGACCGTTGTCAAATCCCTAGATGGAGTATGGAGTATGCCCACCTCATGGAGTATGCAACTTTTTTTCCTTTTTAAAATACCAAATGGAATTTACATTGTTAGATTATGCGTTCAACCTATAAATATAATTAGTAAAATATTTGTATTTCTTTTTTCTTTTTTTAAATTTATATTGAAAAGATTACATATAAGTATTTTTTGTATTTTCATTCTTTAAATTTTTTATATTGAACAAAAAGAATTATTGTCAGAGTTAAATCATATAAATAAATAATAGAGACCCCGACTCAAATGATGTCAGAGACTCGGGTAACTTGTAGCGAGATAGAGAGAGATTACTAGATTAGTAATGAACTAATTATTTTTTATTTATTTATTATCTGTAAGCTTACAACACACACTCACAAAGAAATTAGAAAACAAACTTGAAAACTCTCTAAAATTGTCTATGTCGAGACTTAAACCTCAGATCTACTTCATAAAAATCTTGTATCTTACCAGTATACTATATAGAATTTGACAGTAATGAACTAATTATTAATGATAGTGTCGTGTAGTTCTTTCACGGGAGAGACTGCATATATGTGGCCTACGGGTCAATAATACACAAATAAAAAAAGAAAGAGAGAGAGAGGAGAGATGTTAACATGGATGGACACGTGGTGGAAACGTGCGTGCATCAACGCCGCCCATGGTTTGTAGAATCTGCCTTTTTTTTAATAGAATAAATATAATGTAGTTCTCTTAAGCGTCAAAAATAATTAATACGTTGCTCAGTCTGCTCTGTTCTATCTGTTATGTTCGTTTCATTGCATGTCTTTATATTTAGATTTAAAAATTTTATATTTAAATTCACAACAAAACAACTGCAATATATCTAATATAAAGACTTGCAGTATAATCGTTGCAAGTTTTTTTATTAGAATAATATAGTATATATATTGTTATCTGCTGAAGAAATATTGAAGCAAAAAAAATCAAAACTTGCAGTAATATAAAAACTTCAATACTAAATATAAAGACATGCAGAAAAACAGACAGAGCAGACAGAAAAAATAGAGCAGAGTAAAAATGAAGCCGATGCAAAAATTTCAATTCTTTATATTAGAATAATAAAGTCTATATATTATTGCATGCGAGTCTTTATATTTAAATTGCTGAAAAATAACTGCAAAATTTCTAATATAAAGATTTGCACCAAAAAAATAAAAACTTGCACTAATATAAAGACTTGGAAGCGACAAAGCGGACATAAAACTTTTGTTGCAAATTTTAAATATAAAGACTTCAGACCTAAATATAAAGACATGCAGGAGAGCGGACAGAGCAAAACATTAATTTTTTTTGTCTTCTAGCAGGAGATGCGGGAGAGGGATAGTTGAGGGGGGACTGTTAGCATCACCCTTTTTAATAATAGAAATCAAATTAATTGTATTAAGATAAAGAGATTATTAAAAGTTGTAGAAATAGAAACGCACGGGTTGCGAATACCGGCAATTAAAAAAACTAATTGGACGGTATTGTTAATGCCGTCCAATTCAAATTTTGATTCCTTTTTCGGACTCAGTGAGTGAATTTTTTATTATTAAAAATATTAATATTTTCACATATGAGTTGGGTTGGCAAAAACTTATCTAAATACAATCTAACTCATGAATTAAAATATTAATATTTTTAATAATAAAATATTCACGTACAAAAGTTGAATTGTTTTTATAACTGATCTAAAAAATAAAGAATAACATCTATAATCTTGGATTCAAATCTTTGACAATAATGACTGTTTTTAAAATTTCACGTTCACATGTTAACATTCAGACACATGCGTTCAGAGGTACTTAGAATTTCTTTTTGTTATGTTTGAATTTCTAAGTGCCTCCGAATGCATGAGTCTAAATAATATGTCTGAACATAATTATAAAATAGAGTCATTATCGTCAAAGATATGAATTCATCGTCATAGATGTTATTCTTTATTTTTCAGATTAGTTATAAAAATAATTCATATTCAAATCAAAAATCGAATGGTCCGTCCATTTTGCTTTTTTTATTTTTCGAACTTTTCAAATATTTTTGCTGTTTAAAAATAATTTATTTATTTAATTTCCAATAATAAAAACCGAACCCGGTTTGTAAGGAATCGGATCACATAAACGGTTGCATTTGCATGATGATTAGCCACTTAAACAATTCAATGAAACGCAACTATATACTTGAAAGTTTTCCTTCACAGATATGCATGAGATTTGTAAGAATATATTCATTGCTTCAATAGTTGTACTTTCCACATAAATTTTCAAATTTTCAAATTTATCGACAACCAAAATTTGACAGAACCCACAAAGAATTTCTAGACAGATAAAGTTCTTAAAAATATAAAAAGTATCGTCATATCCATAAACTCATTGATTAACCATAATTTCAGTTTCTAACAATTTGAGTGTCAATTGATACTCTTTAAATATGAACTATTGCAATTGCACTAGATTTGATTCTTTGATGTTTGATCTATTGACATGAAATTAAAAACACGGTTAATCTATAAATTTAAGAATATGACTATAACATTTTAATTTTTTTGTGAATTTTGAATTTCTTTTTTCCTGAAAATCCGTTGTTAATGAATCTCCACCCAATTTTTAATTAGTTAACGTAGTAAAAATGTTAATTGTCAGAGCATCTCCATTCCTGAAACTCTTATAGTTTCTAATATGACGTGACAGTTTCTAAATGAGTTTCAGAAATGTAAATGAGTTTCTTATTTAGAAATTTTGCTCAAGAGTTTCTTATTTAGCAACTATGCTTTAGAGTTTATAAACTGTGACATGACTTACTTATTGGCTAAAATTAATCCGTCTCTCATGATATTGATAATATTTGCTGACGTGACAATTTAGAAACTCTAACTTTTCAGTTTTAGGGATGGAGAATTTAGAAACTAAAAAAAATTAAATTTCTAAAATTGATGTGACAATAATTTAGAAACTCCAAAAGTTTCACAAATGAAGATGCTCTCATATTTGACAAATCGATATGCAAATGCCACTTACAAAATATTGCAAAACTTGGGGCACCTTTTAAAAAAATCTTACTAGATTAGCATGTGTTTTACGTTCATGTAATCCTGATATCAACTTATTAATTGTGAGATTAAAATGATTAAATACTTGATAAAATGTGCACGATATATTGAATGAAAAAACTCATACTTCCCTTGATCTTCAAATTGAAATTACATTTATGATATATGAAATTGATGATATGACACTTATTTATACATTTAAAATTATATTCAATAAAATATCGTTGCGACTCGCCCCTATAGAATTTAGTCTTGGGAAAAGGTAGCAAACTAGCAATGAATGACCGCCAACATGACATAATTAATTAATATATCTCGATCGACAAAAGGAGATGGAATTAAAATTTAAAAAGGTTCATAAAAGAACAGTCAACCGCTATAAATACCAGAAATGACAGTTATAATGCTTGTTCGTGATGAAATCATAAATCCGCAACCTAAAAAGTGGATCCGAATCTGTCACTGGTGTATGAGACAAGCATGACATGTTTGTTTCGATCCGACCGTCACGATTTGATAGATCGATACGAATGGATGTGATTTGATTAAGGAGACAAGTGTTGTGGCTGTTAGATTAGTTTTGAACGGTCCAGATCGAAACAAGCAGGGAACAAAGAGTGATTATACAAGCAGCGGATTTGGTACCCTAAAAAGTTCACGCGTATCGCCATGCCGTCTCATAAAATACATTGATTTCTCTCTCTTTAGTTTTTTTAGACCATCTTCATTTCTAAAACACTTGGAATTTATAATCTGACGTGGAAGTTATTAAATGAGTTTTAGGAATGTATATGAGTTTTTTTATTTAACAACTTTTTGGAATTTATAATCTGATGTGGAAGTTCTTAAATGAGTTTTAGGATGTACATTAGTTTCTTATTTAACAACTTTCTCTATATTTTTTATTTACCAATTTTGGTTTAGAGTTTATAAACTCTGACGTGGTTTAATCATTGGCTAAAATTGATCGGTCTCCAGCAACACTGATAGTATTTGCTGATATGACATTTAAGAAGCTCTAACTTTTTAGTTTCAGGAATGAATAATTTAGAAATTAAAGAAAGATTAAATTTTTAAAACTGATGTGACAATTATTTAGAAACTTTAAAAATTTTAGAGATGAAGATGCTCTTAGCAACAAGCGATTGGTCGAGACCGTGATTCATGAACCTGAAGAATCAGCTATCGCGCAGTAGGGGCTCTATAGAAAATCAAGGTTCCGAATCGACTGTCAAGTTCAAATCAATCGTCATCGATGAAAATCAAAAATTTTTAAATTTTGACACGAATTTTAAAACAGTCAAAAAAATCGAACGGTCCACGTAATCTGATTCTGTGGCTCATGGGGCGGCTTTAAATTTTGATTATTCGCCGCATAACCCTTCCACACAATATTGGCTTCTTGTACTTAATTTCTTATTGTCTCTTTCTGAATTTTGTGAAACGATGTTCTTTGTTTTTACTTTTTAGAGGCATGGTTCAACAATTATTGTGCACCTATTTTCAACGTACCTCTCTGAATTGATAGATAAATGAAATTACTTTTATCTTTGAAATTATTTATGAGTTTACAAATGAACATAAGTGTGTCATTAATATAAGTTCTATTTAGTGTAGTGGTAAAATATAAGATTGTAATGGAGAGATCTGAGATTAATCTCCAGTAAAGATTATTTTTTAGAGGGGTTTTTCAAGATTTTTTTATTTATTTATTTGTGGATGTGTGTTGTAACTTGTAAGTCTAAGATCAATGAATAAAAGAAAAAAAAAATGGTGTTCTAAGCTTTGATAAAGGTTGAAAAGGAAAATTTAATATTTCTGAAGAAATCAAATGCCGGATAATTTCTAATATAAAGTGAGTTTTTCTTTTGATTATAAAAAAGAAATCACGGTTTATATGCCAAAATAATTGTACATGACTTATGCAAGCTACAATGACATTTTACCCAAGGCAACATTTCATATCTAACCTTCTAAAATTTTGAAATTTCGTATTTCTTCTAGAAAACTTGTAATATCACAATTGTTCTTTAAAAATAGAGAAACTCTCATATTATCCAGTTTAAGTTCATAATACATCAAATATATTTAAATATGCAATTTACTCATGGTTAAATCTTTAAAATTTAATAATATTAATCAACAAATTGTGCACCGTTGTATCAATTTCTCTTCTCTCAGCCTAATAAGTAACTAAATATAGTGTCTTTCATAAAAAGTTGATAATTGTGTAATATAAATTGGGTGAATTATTAATGATTTTCACAATTAATCATTACAATTTTACATGCTTGGTTCTTAATTGTATATCAAGCCAAGAAAATTATGTCTTATTGCTGCAAATAATAATTGTTTAAATTAAAAATATTTTTGTTTGATACATGAATGAAGAATAAACGCAACATATATTTTTTATTTGAACAATATTCATTGTTTTTTTAAGTAATTGCTGCCACAAAAGAGTATTATATATGTTAAAATCAAAATAGTAGAAAGGATAATTAATTAGTTATGCGTTGGTTTTGGTGTAATTCATAATGAAGTGGATAAATATTAGAGTTTTTTTAAGAATAAATATGATTTTATTACTCTAGACGATATACATAATTTTAAAATTTTCTAAGAATCGATATAAAAATTTGCCTTTAAATAATAGTAATTTTACGTATTATCTGCATCAATGTGTTCTTAATTATTTTACATATAAAATGTATCAATTTTGAATTTATTTGAGATTCAATTGTTTATGGAAGATACAATACTTTTAAACTAACCAAATTTGATATTGGCACAAGCTATCAAGAACTTCTCTACAATACTTTTAAACTCAAAATTCGGTTTTGAAGATACAAAATTTTGTATCTTCAAAACATAATCTCTCATAGTTCATCGTTAACGGTCAATTCGTGCGTTACGAAGAATATGGACTAATCGTTTGATGCTGCACGACAAAGAATCCGAGTCAACTCGAGAGGAGCATGATTGTTTTCTTTATTGTTATTTTCATTTTTTTGTGAGTGATGCCTTGTTCGAATCTCTCAAAATGAATAAAACTTCAAATGTAAGCATCTTAATGAAAAGAAATAAAATAGTGCTTTTATTTCACTTCAATCTACTTGTAATTAAAAAACATTAACATTTTGAAGTATTGCACACTTAAATATTAATTGTGGATCTATTACCTGTGCCTTAAGCAAGTATTGATTTGTCATAGGCTCATAGCCAACCTGGCAAATCAAATTCCAAGAAATCCTAGCATTAATTCATAATTAAATTTAGTTGTAGCAAAACAAAAACAAACATCAATCAATCAAACTTATCAATTATAGAAGGAAAATTTTTATAGACAGTCAAAGAAAAACAAAGTTTAACAGTACTGACCAACAATCTATAAAATTTTATCAACCGGCAAAGTCGCAAGTAATACTTATACTTCTAAATTTTTTCATTTTTTTAAGCCCCGTGCACTTATAGAACAAATTTTATAGTTTAGAAACGCAAATATTAATTAATCCCCTAAAAATGTTTATAGACGCAAGTATTACTTAGTCATTGGTGAAATTTTTAGAGGCTATTAACCTTATATGTTAACTTTATGTTCATTTGGCCGTCTTTGAAAATATTACATTATTGAATTGTGCTTCAGCACTCGCCATTAGTAAGGAACTGGAGAGCACGAAAAAAAATTATTATGGAAAATGTTTCGTAAATATCAATATTGATATCGACTATCGATACCGATGTTATTATACAAATTTAGTTGAGTTATTATACACATCATTTGAGTTATTATGCATGTTATTTCGTGTTATTTTTGTACTGAAAAAATTATTATGCATGTTAACAAAATAATCTTACATATATAAAAGTTTAACATGCTTAGTTACAGTGGTTATGAATAGTGTGCATTTTTCAATTTTTCCCCTTCCGTTGTTTTTTTATATTATTTAAATGATTTATTATAATTTTATTATTATAATACAAAAGTTTAAATTTAACTTTTTCACGCGGAACGCGAGCGCGTACGTCTAGTGTGCATAATAACTCAAATAACATACATAACTATTTCAGTACAAAAAATAACATGAATAATAACTCAAATAATATATATAGTAACTCAACTAAATGTACAAATTAAACCGATATCATACGCATCAGCTCTCAATTATTATATTTGTCTCCAGACTCCTGTTGACAGTTCAGTTAACAACAAAATTTGATTCGGTGATCAATACTCGCTACGCGCTACCGTAGAATTTAGTAAAGTTGTCTGATCGTATCTCCCTGAAAGAAAAAAAAAAAAAAAGGTTCACTTGTTGCGTTTATTTAAAGGCGCAAATCTTGATTAAGTCAACAAAGTACAGTTTTGTCGATAATTTTCTTATTTTTTTAACTGTACTAGTTATTATAAAAAAATGTATTCACTTATAAAATACAATGTTCGATTTTGACGTAAATGGCAAAAGTGTTTCAATCTCATGAGTAAATTAGTAAATATCACCAGGCCACAGTTTTTGCAGATTACAAAAATTTTGATGTGAGAATTCTATTAGGACTGTATTTTTTTCTGATATAATTGTATTATATTTGTTTTAGAAGTCTGTCTCCATATAAATTTGTGGTTACTATCTACGTGAGAAAAGAAAATGTGAGAAAATCACAGCATTTGTAAGTGATTTTTTTTTTGCAAGATTTCACATTAAGAGCCAACAATTCAAGAATCGTTTATGAAATTTATTTGGTTTATTTTTTTGACTGTGCATGGAACGTGTAGTATTAATTTTTATAATCAATATTTATCAATGATTTTTATATTGTTATAATTGTGTTTTGCAAGGTTTCATGCTTGAAAACTACTAAAAGAAGATTTCATTCAATGACAACTTATGCAACAATTCAATTCTGATTTCATATTTTAATTTGTAACACGTGATCTGAAATATTTCTACTATACATTCATATTATTCACATCGTAATGATAAGCAACGAAAATATTAATTTATTTATCTAAATAATTATAAGATAAATCAAGCTAAAAGTTTTATTTTGCCAAATAAGTAAGGCAAAAAACTTGGGTACTCCAATAAATAAGTACACTAAGTACTCTAGTTCTTCTGAGTCATTTAATTTATCGAGATTGTTGAAAAATGATTCATTGAGAACGCATCAAAAATTAAAGTAAATAACTTTTCACTAATCTAGATGAATTGAACGATACAAATAAGCTAGAGTATCTAGTATACCCATCTTTTGAAGTATTCAAGTTTTTGCCAATAAATAAACTACATCTTTTGAAGTTTTTATTTATGCTTACTCAAGATATAAAAAAATTATTTTTTTTCTCTCTCTTCAATATATTTATATAAAAAATATAAATACATCTAAAGGAGAAACTCATCAATCCTTTGTAAGTATATATTATGTTAATCTTCGGTCTATTTTATAAGCTAACCCTAAATAGATAAATAAACAAATATAGAAAGATTTTATATTTTTGGTTCTCAAACTTTTTAGTAATATACAAGGACTCTTTGTTTTTGAATATTTTAAAGTTGATTTAAAGTCTCTCAGTGATAAAGCTTTCACTAAATTTCGAACACATGATCTTTCAGTTGAAGCAAATTGCTCTTATTCACAAAATTAAAGGTTGATTCTTTGTTCTCCAACTTTTGTAAAAAAAAACTCAAATTGGCTCTAGAACTTTGGTATGCATCGATGTGGTGCTTAATTTTTCTTTGTACCAATATGATCCTGGCTACACATAACATTTTAGGAAGTAATTTAATTTCTTTAATAAATTTAGGACATTTTTTGTTATTTTAATGCAAAATGACAATTTGAAATAAAAAATTAAATTAATTATTTTGAAATACTTTGAAGATCAAACTTAAATTATTAAAAATCTAGATTCTAACTTTCTATCATTAGGATGTAAATGGAGTGAATTCAGACTATGTAATACTTTATTTTATATTTTAATTTATCGAGTATATACATAGACATAAAATGTCTATGTATATATTTTTATATTTTAATTCATCGATTTGGAGAAAGCGTATGACAAAGTATCGAGAAAGGTCATGTGGTAGGCACTTGAAAAGAAGAAAGTTCCAACAAAGTGCGTTAACCTTATTAAGGATATGTATGATAACGTTGTGACTAGTGTCAGATCATGTGACGACGAGACTGATGACTTTTTCATTAAAATATGATTACATCAATGGTCAGTCTTGAGCCCTTACATCTTTGTCTTTGTTATCGATGAGATCACAAAAGATATACAAGGAGATATCTCTTGGTGGAGATATCCTTCGGTGGTATAGTTGTACGACTTTGGTTCAGAATTAACGACGTAGGACGCTAGTCTAAACTTATGATTTACGTTGGATTAAACTCATCTCTTGTTTGACAATTTGCAAAACAATTAAGTACAAACCTTGCACATGAGTTTTGGTGAGATGCAGGTTAAAACGGGTACATACTGATGTTAAACAATGCTCAAACATGCCCTAGACAAATCAAGACATACTCAAGTCATCAAGATAATGTTTCACAGTGCCAAACAGAGTACATCATTACCATAACGCTCCAGAACCCATCACAACGGGTCAGGAGGAGAGAGAGGTAGCAACTGCATGAGTTTTCCCGAGCGCAGCGTTACAGTAACGCTTTGTCAATGCGTAATAACGCCTCCCAACCCGTTATAATGAATTCCCCAAGCATTTATAACAGGTTCCCACAAGAATTGGCATGCAAGACATATGCACAAGAGAAGAAGGGCATTTTTTGAAGTTGCTCAAGACGTTATAATGTTTTCCCCCAATGCGTTATGGAGTTTGTGTAACGCCAGGGACTAATTTGAAGCTTCCAAGATCAAGAAGTGCCCAGCCTAAAGGATGCAGAAATGAACCAGCAGAGTATCAAACATTTCCCATAAGCTTCCAAGCATCAAATTGAGCACAACAAAGAGCCTAATTCAAGTCTCCTTCAGCTACCTAACCTAGAGAGTATTAGGATAGCTTATATTTTCTTATTGTCAATTCGAGAACAAACCCTTAGCTAGATTTTAGCCTTTGGTGCATCACATTTGCGTTGTCAAGTGGTGCATCTCTGTCCTTGATTGTGTTGTCAATCGAATCTTTTACCGTGTAGTGTGGTGTTGCCCCATACATTGGTTTAGGAGAAGAAAATTGACTAGCTTGTTTAGAAGAAGTCAAAGATCGGCTCCACACTTTGTAAAAGAACACTCGTTTTATAGTGAAATCGGCCTGGAAGGAAGATTTTGTCCCGGAGATTCGTGTCCATAGGCCTAAGTTCATTGATAGGCCGAACCGCGTTACGTAGCGTGTTCTCTTGTTCTCGATTGCTCTCTCTTCACTCACTCTCTCTCTCTTTTTATTATTTTTCTCTTTGTTGATTTGTGATTTGCTCTATTACTCCTAGAAATTGCTTGCTCTAAATCTTGGCTAGGTGATTAAGGTCTAAAAGATTTTAATTTGAAATTATTGACTGAAAATGCTTCCGCCTAGTAATTTAACCTTAGTCTTGCGCTTTAAGCCTCAACCCCAATTCTATCAATTTGTTCAATAGTTTATTATTATTATTATTATTATTATTAGTATTATCAGTATTATTATTATCATTACTATATTTCTACTTTAACTATTATTTTACTATTTATTATATTATTATTATTTATATTGATTTTTCATTTTAAATGTGGTTTCATTTCTAGCCTATTCCAATTTATTTGGGAATGAAGGCTTTGTTGTCGTTGTCGTTGTCGTTGTACACAAAAACAAAAAAGTATTATCATTTAATATAAATTTTATGTTATATTGAGAGTCAATAGATATAGATTCAAACTTAAAAACAAATACAAAATTAAATAACAAATATTACAAAAATACAAATATATTGAAAATCTTTGAAAAGCATAAAATGAAAATTTGCAACTACAAAATTGATACCAATACATGAAGTATTAATTGATGTTCGTAATAAATAAATGTGTAAATCACAAGAGCATTTCATATGAATATTGAAAATTAAGATGCTCGAATTAAATTTTGTCAATTTAACGTTACTCTTCAAATACGACTATTATATCATCTATTATGAGTTGTGCTAAAATACTTTATAAGGCACCAAAAGTCACATACTTAAGACTCGTTTCTCGAGATACAAAGTGCAAGTGATTAATTCGGACTGTTGAAAATGTTATCCATACTAACATCTACTTGGAGATCACATTTTATATCTTTTTAAATTTTTTACTATTTTATCGGAGTGAAAAATCATTAATCTAATAATTTACAGACCTCTAATTAACAAATTTTGCACCTATTCGATAAAATAGTAAAAAATTTCAAAAAATATAAAATTTGATCTTCATGTAGATGTTAGTATGAAGAACATTTTCAACGATATGAATCAGTCATTTATACTTAGTATCTCGAGATACGAGTCTAAAATACATGACATTTGATGCTTTATAAATTATTTTAGCACAACTTCATCTATTATTCTCTTACATTCAGATTATTAGTAAATGCGCTCTATTTTTACAATTCAAACTATATTTGTAAATGCACATTATTTACAATTACAGAATAGATATAAATACTAATAATTTATTTATAAATATATAAGAGTAAGACTATGGTAATATGCATATGACACTCTTTCATCCTATGTAATATTTGACCATCGGACACTTATTAAGATTCATGTCAAAATTAAAAAGTGACTTTAACTCTCTCGTCCCTCGATTTTGCTTTCCTTCTCGATTCCTGTTTTTTAGTGTTGACATATTTTGACAATAATTTAGTGATAAAAAAACTACATTGAATGAAAGAGTGCCTTATGCATATTATCATAATTGCTCAATACATAATATATTTGTGAATAATTTTTTCATAAAATGTCGAATGAAACATATGAATTTCCATTGTGTTTACCACATCATCTAAGTCAACTCAGCAATTAATTGTTTTAAGGACACGCAAATTTTTCTCTCTGCTTGAGGAATTTTAAATTTCTGTCAAAAATAAAACATTCTTCAAAGTCCCTTTAATGAAATTATTCATCTCTTCGAAGAACATTTAATTCTTTAATAAATGTGGCGGATGAAACAATAAATAAAGTCATGGAGAAAATGCAATTGGGGTGTTCAATCATTAAATGGACCTGACAAATATTTTCTGGGGGTCTTAAATCCAACGAAAAAGGCTGGAAAAAATCAGAAAAAAGTTATAAAGACAAAACGAGGCGTATCAGCATGTGTTACAAAAGGCAGATAAGCAAGATAAAGAGAAATAGAGAATGGGTCAGTGATTATATTTCCGATTTATTAAAAAACAAACCATATAATAAATGAGTGGGTCAGACTGTCAGAGAGAGAGAGATAAAACAATAAAACGCCGGTTTTTCTGTGATCATCTTCCTGATTTTGACGAGCTCAACACACTCAAATAGTGTATCAGTGACTTGTGACACAAATAAGTGCATGAGAAAGGGCAACAAAGATCTGTATTATAAAAGAAAACGCAAAGATCTGAAAGAAGAGCAAAAGGTGGGGAGTGGTTGTACAAAGTCAAAATAATTTTACTTAAGTTGCTGTGGAATGGAAAATTTTGTTTGTGACCTCCATTATACAATAAAAATTTACAACTTTTGACTTTTGCCATGAAAGATGAACCTGGACCACAAAAGGCTTTCGGATTTACTGTGCCGGACTGTGTAAACAAAAGTTTTTTTTTAGATTTGTCAAAATGACACTACAAAATACAAATTTTTTCAAAATGGCACTAAAAAAAAGAATTTGTCAAAATGTCACTAAAAAACACTTTTCTAGTATATAGATTAGGTGTTCACAATGACATTTTGACTATTTTTAGTGACATTTTGACAATTTTCAAGTTTTATAGTGGTATAACTATTTTTCATACAAATGCAAAACATTAAAAAGTTTTAACAAAGCTAGTATGAAATATTGATATTTAGGTTCACTAAGATAAAGTGAATTTATTTTCAGAAAACATAAACATTAGTTACTGATTAGTTCAAGATAACTAGTGATTAACTTATTGAAATAATTTAGACATGAATTGTTTTCAATTTAGTGCATTTGGTAATTAACATTTTCAGAAATGTAAAACACAAAAAAGATAAAATTATTAACACAAATATTTTTATTTTATCCTAAATTATGCCGAAACCTAATACATTACAATGTCTTTTATTTTATTGTTTTAAATGAGAAGGACTTCAAAGAACTAACGAAATTGCGACACGCCAGTAAACAAGATTGGAGCAATAGAAAATCTGGAAGTTGAATAGAGAATCCCAAAGAGGAAGGTTGCTGCACTGATTCAGTGAGAATTGATGATGTAGATTCCATATGGAACGAGATCTTCTACCGCGCTGCACCGACACTGTCGGTGCGTGTTGCGCAGTGAATCTCAGCATTTTATTTGCATCGAGATTCGTGCAAGTTAAACTTATAATTTCAGATCCTCTGAATCAAATCTGAGCCGTCCGTATCTTACAACGTAGAAAATTTGAACCATCCGTCGGTGCTGCGCGGTAGAAGAATAGCTTCCGATTCAATATAGCCGTCCGTATCTTACAACGTAGAAAATTTGAACCATCCGTCGGTGCTGCGCGGTAGAAGAATAGTTTCGATTCAATATAGGGTAACTTCATATCAATTCAGTTCCAGTATAAACGTCACATATTCGTAACTTTGCCATTTCACAGTTTTCACTGCAATAGTTATATAGTATAAAAAAATAAAAACCGCTGCGGCCGACGATGAGCAACAAGCCAACAAGTGTTACTTTTTAACCTACCCCCACAAAGTAACTTTCTGTTATCTACCTCTGTTTGGAAAATTAGGATGTGCTAGTATTTTGAACTAATTTTTGAGACAATATTAGATGTACACGTAAAGAATAATTTTACAGAAATTGTAATAATAAGAATTATTTTAAACATCTTTTAAATTGCCTTAGTAAAATTAATAATATGATTACTTATATAATATGTTGTCACATATTTTTTATTCTTCTATGTTCATAATGATATTATATTAGTTATTTTTGTAGTGAAAAATAATTTTTCAATGATATTTTAGTGGATTATAATAAATTTGTGTTCGGACTTGATCTCAATCTCATTACTCAAATTTAATTATGTTCAAACTTAAATGACTTCTGAATTCGCTCTTGTATAAGTTAGATAGGGATTGATGAAGCTACAATAAGGAAGGAGAGATGGAAAACAAATGAATATAATGTTTTTCTTTCCTAAAAGTGAATGGAGTTAAATGAAGACAATAATACATAATAATTCTATTTTTTTCTTCAGTTTTTGTTACACATAATTTGGTGGATAACAAATAAGAACATAATTTTAATAGAAAATATAATTTGATGGATGCAAAATTGACATTCTTTTCATTTTCGTCCTTTGTCTTGCCGAAATTTTTTTTATTAATCAAAATAAATTAAAAAACACCAAACTGGCAAAATTCGAATCAAAATCACCAAAATAGCCATTCCGGAATCACAGACACCGGAGTAACTCCGGAATGACAGAGTCGTGTGATTCCGGAATAACTCCGGAATCACTGATTCCGGAGTTTAATTTATACGAAATTCAATGAACAATTGAATTGTTCCAACGCCTCTGAATTTTTTAATAATAAAAATATTAATATTTTATTTGATGAGTTGGGTTGTATTTATGTAAGTTTTTGTAACGAATTCGACTGCACTTATCGAGATTATAATTAATTTTTTTTAACGTCGCAAATCATCGAGCTGTAGATATCCGAGTCTACTTCCACCACGTTGAGTCCGATTTGCGATCGGAGAAACGTGCATCTCAAATTTCGCTCCATCTTGAACATATATCTTAATTAGTCTTTTTTATAATGATTTTGCGTCGGATTCAATTTTGGATTGCTCATTTCTCCGATCGCAAAACAGACTCAATGTGATGAAAGTAGACTTGAATATCTACAGCTTGATGTCTTGCGATGATAAAAAAATACTAATTATGATGCCGACGAGCTGAGCTGAAGTTGTTACAAAAAATATTAAGTATGATTAGCATTTTTTTTCTACAAACTTCGACTACTCTCTCCGGGATCATAATTAATTCTTTTTTATGATCGCAAGCCATCGAATTGTAGATATTCGAGTCTACTTACACCACATTGAGTCTGATTTATGATCGGAGAAACGCGCATCTAAAATTTGGCTCCACTATCAACTTATATCTTAATTTGTAACTTTTTATCATGTGTTTGTGTCAGAATCAATTTTGAATCGCTCGTTTCTCCAATCGCAAATCAGACTTGACGCGGTGTTAATAGACTCGGATATTTACAGCTTGATTATTTGAGACGATAAAAAAAACTAATTACAGTCTCGACGAGCGCAGTCAAAGTCGTTACAAAACTTACCTAAATAGAATCCAAGAGTTGTATTAAATTTTTAATATTTTAATATAAAAAGTTTTCAACGTTCAAAAGTTGAATTTTTTTTTCATAATTGCTTAGGAAAATAAAAATAGTATTTATGACTTTTAATTTAAATCTTTTGTAGCAATGACCATATTTTATAACATTCAGGTTCAAATGTGTTTTTCAGACGAATACGATTAGCAATACAAATTCTAAACTAAAAAAAATATTCTGCTCGCTAAACATGTGGACGTTTAGAAAACACATTTGAACCTGAATGTTATAAAATATGGTCATTGCTACAAAAGATTTGAATTAAAAGTCATAAATACTATTTTTATTTTTCTAAGGTTAATCATGAAAAAAAAAATCAAGGTTTGAACGTTGAAAACTTTTTATATTAAAATATTAAAAATTTAATACAACTCTTGGATTCTATTTAGGTAAGTTGACTGTGCTCGTCGAGACTGTAATTAGTTTTTTTTATCGTCTCAAATAATCAAGCTGTAAATATCCGAGTCTATTAACACCGCGTCAAGTCTGATTTGCGATCGGAGAAACGAGCGATTCAAAATTGATTCTGACACAAACACATGATAAAAAGTTACAAATTAAGATATAAGCTGATAGTGGAGCCAAATTTTAGATGCGCGTTTCTCTGATCGCAAATCAGACTCAACGTGGTGGAAGTAGACTCGAATATCTACAATTCGATGGCTTGCGATCATAAAAAAGAATTAGTTATGATGCCGGAGAGAGTAGTCGAAGTTTGTAGGAAAAAAAATGCTAATCATACTTAATATTTTTTGTAACAACTTCAGCTCAGCTCGTTGGCATCATAATTAGTATTTTTTTATCGTCGCAAGACATCAAGCTGTAGATATTCGAGTCTACTTTCATCACATCGAGTCTGTTTTGCGATCGGAGAAATGAGCAATTCAAAATTGAATCCGACGCAAAATCATGATATAAAAGACTAATTAAGATATATGTTCAAGATGGAGCGAAATTTGAGATGCACGTTTCTCCGATCGCAAATCGGACTCAACGTGGTGGAAGTAGTCAAGTAGACTCGGATGTCTACAGCTCGATGATTTGCGACGTTAAAAAAATTTAGTTATAATCTCGATAAGTGCAGTCGAATTCGTTACAAAAACTTACATAAATACAACCCAACTAATCAAATAAAATATTAATATTTTTATTATTAAAATAATCGAAACAACCTCTCCCTCTCTCTTCGCAACACAGTGCAACAAATAAATCCGGAATCATGGATTCCGGAGTTATTCCGGAGACTGTGATTCCGGAGTTATTCCGGAGCCAGAGATTTCGGAATGGCTAGTTTGGTGATTTTGATCTGATTTTTGCCATTTTCGTGTTTTTTTAATTTATTTTGGTTAATAAAAAAAATTTTCGGTTTGTCTTGTTCCTTCATTTCTCTTGTTCTTTCTGTAAAGGAAATCCTTCATCTTTATGTGAAGGAAATTCCTTGGAATGCATGTGTTTGATAAGAGGATCGATATGTGGAGGTCTATAGTGAAAATTACTCGTATGTTCCATAGATTAATAAGAAAATTGGATTAACTAGATGTTTCTTATCACAAAAATAAAACATTCTTCTATTTATTTGCCCATTAAATGTCGTGACAAGAGTTATGTCATATCATTGAGAAATTTGTTGAAATAAAAACTGAAATTTTCCTTAGTATGTATTTAATTCAATATTCGTTGTAATTTTAGATTTTTGTTATGTGAATTACCCACTGCAATTTTGTTACAGTAACCAATGAGACACTATAATAGATATACAACTTAACTATAGCAATGGAGTATGATAGTAATTTCTGTGTTATTATTTAATTATTCTTTCTATATATGCCCATGACCAGTAAAATGGAATATCAAGTAAGAATGAGGCCAAATCCTATTTTAAAATTTTACCTGTAAACTTGTTAAATGCGCATAATTGATTATTATATTTTCCCTATTTTTTTTGTAAAATGCTTCGCACAATTTTTTTGAAAAGATAAAAATTACCTTTTGTGGCTAAAAATCATGTTTGTAATTTTGATCATAAAATGGATAAAAAGTTACAAACAAAAAGTACTTTCTCTATTGCTTTCTCAAGTTATGCGTACAACAAAATATAATTTTTCACAAAAATACTTTTTTTTAACAAGAGAATATTCTTCTTCTTATTTTATCAAATATCTATGCGATCATACTCAATCACATACATACAAAATTGCTTCACAACTTCAAGTATATTATTGTATGCTGGGATAGAGATTTGTCTTATCCATATTCCAAGTCAGGTAATAAACCTTAGTCAAAATTATATTTCAAAACTAAAACTTTTAAGGATCAAAAGTCAACTGAAGAGATTTTTCATTATTTAATTTCAGGTGATTTTGATTCGATCTTTATCTAAAAATAAAAAAAACTAAAATCTGAAAACAGTTATCCACTTCCTCCAGTCAAATATAGCCTGGAGATACAGAAAAGAGCAGCTATGGAGATTGTTATCAATATTACATATATTAGAACATGGTTACATGGATGAGAAGATGGGGATGGAAAGGACAGAGATAAATAATAGTAGGCTGTTCTCACCTCATCTCCATCTATTAGACCTCCAATCCTTCTTCCTCTCCATCTCTCTCCCCTCTCACTGTAACCACACTGTGTACATTGTACTTTGTACATCACATTCACAGCATATACCTCTACACTGATCCCAACTCCAGCGAGGAGAGGTAAAAGGTAAGCCACAAAGAAATAAATAGTACCAAGCCTCATCATAAATCAGAGAATCCAAAACCCAGACCCAGACACCTCTCTCTCCAATAAAAGCTACACACATATCATATACCAATGATACACCGTACCATCCAAGTCGCATCTCATTTTCTCTAACTGGAAGTCTGGAGCTAGAAAACAGAAGTAAATTTGCAAAGCTCAGATCAGGGTATTGAAGAAAGTGAGAAATGGGAATGCGGTGGAGAAGAGCGTTGTGCACCTCCGTCCGGCGAGATACCACCGCCGGCGACAGCCCCATCCCTCGGAGCTGCTCTAAGATCTCTTTTTTCTCCAATGCGAACACGCCACGTAGCCTCAGCTGCCGCACGAAATGTGAGGCGGAGGAGGAGAAGGCAGGAAAGAAGGGGACCGCCGCTTCGGCACCGTGCTCGCCCCGGTCTCCATCCAAGTTTGCCCTCTTCAAGGCCTCTCTTCTCTCCAGGGTACCTTTTGTTTCCATTTCTTCTCTAGTGTCTTTCTTTCCGATTTTAGTGTTTTAAGTTCTTGTGGAAATCTGTTCCTTTTAATAATACCATATCAAATATCAAATATCATTAGTTCTTTTAATAACTAATAACGGTTATTGGTTTTGAATACCCTTGTACTTTGGTTTGCTTGTCATGGGTATGGGGCTGAGGAAGAGAGAGATTATATTCTCTGCTTTTTTATGTCTCTTCTGTGTCACATTTTTTTCTCTGTTGCCTTTTCCTCTGTTTTCTTTTGAGCTTTATCTTGTCAGAGAGATCTATCTAATTATTGTAGGACCGTTACTTTCTTCTCTTTCTTATTAAACTTTTGGGATATTAGATTTTCTTGTCGTAGGTGTAAACATATCAATGTAAAAAAATGGGTTTTGTGAAAATAATACATAGATCTAGTAGACATTTTTGGTTGATATTAAATTAGCCATCTCTTGTCTTTCAGGGAAGATGTGGTGTGTGTGATCAGAGTGTGAAGAGTAGGTCTAGTGGGAACATGGCGGTTTTCACGGCAGAGTGTGGCCATGCATTCCATTTCCCATGTATCTCCTCTTACATGCGATCCAATCCGCTTTCCTGCCCGGTATGCTCTGCCACCTGGCAACAGCCCCCTTTTCTCTCCTCTCTCCGCTCACAACAACCCAATTCTACCTTAGGCACTGCCCCTAAACAAAAGCTTCAATTCTTTGAGGACAATGCTGAAAACCGAACTCCCAGGAAAGAGATCTCGAAGCCAGTCACTTCGAATAACAAATACAAGGTGTATAATGATGATGAAACCCTGCTCCAAGCGAGGGCCAATCATGGCGGATTCAATCCCATTCCTGAAGCAAATGAAGATTCTGAGCTTGAATTGGACTCAGAATCAGGAGATGCCAGCTTTGGATTGTCCATTGGCGTATCACCAGAGGCTGCCCTGGTATCTATCGGCCGCAAACATGGTAAATATGTTGTGTCAATCAAGGTGAAAGCACCTCCACTTGCAAAATCCAACCATGTAAGGCCAGCCCCAGTCGATTTGGTAGCTGTCTTAGATGTTGGACAAGGCATGACTGGAGAGAAATTGCAAATGCTCAAACGGGCTGTGCGACTTGTTATAGCATCACTTGGACCATCTGATCGGTTATCTCTCGTTGCCTTCTCTGGTACGGCTGCAAAGCGGTTGCTCCCTTTGCGGCGTATGTCTAGACAGGGGCAACGCTCTGCTCGTAGTATTGTTGATCGATTGGTCGTGGCAGCTGGAAATGCACCTGGTGGTGTGGCTAGCAATGCATGTATCGGTGACGCACTAAAGAAGGCCACCAAGGTTCTAGAAGACAGGAGGGAACGTAATCCCGTTGCTACTATTATGCTTCTTTCAGACAGACAACAAGATATGAAGAAACAGAGGGATCATACAACTCAACAAGTACCTACTCCTAAAGTAACTACACCCAAAGGAACTACGCGCTTTGCACATGTGGAGATACCGATCAGTGAAGAACCAACAACACTAGAGGCCACACCAACAAAAGAGGATGCCTTTGTAAGATGTCTAGGCGGGCTCGTCAGTGTCGTGATGCAGAATGTACGGCTACAACTAAACTTCCTTTGTGGTGAGATATTGTCTGTCTATTCATGTGGAGCTGGGCAACAGGCAGTGGCATTGCCAATGGATAGTGTAGGTAGGAGAGGCAGGGTTATAACTGTGCCGCTTGGGGATCTCTATGCCGAAGAGGAGAAGGAACTTTTGCTCGAGTTAAGAGCCCCTCTCCAACCGCAGGACTACATTTCAATGTCAGCCAGGTGGACTTACTGCGATCCAATTTCGCTCGAATCCATTTGTGGGCCAGAGAGACCACTTTTGTTACCTCCTCTGCATTGTAACAGCACATCCCTCCATTTGCGTGACCTCTTTGTTGCGACTCGTGCACTGGCCGAATCAAGAAGGCTTGTTGAGCTAATGGACTATGTAACAGCCCAGCATCTGCTTTCTTCGGCTCGATCCCTTTTACAACAGACACAAATGCAGCCTCAGTGTGGATACTCATCCTTGGATAGGGACCACCTTATTGAAAGGTTGGATTCTGAGATGAGGGAAGTGCAGTTGAGGCGGCAGGAGATGCGTCAGGATCCACCAACTCCACCTTGTCGGTCTTTGAGGATGCGAAGAAGAGATGAGGTAGTAAATGTTCCGGCTGCTGATGCACTGACACCAACATCAGCATGGCGGGCTGCAGAGCAGCTGGCGAAGGTGGCGATAATGAGGAAGTCGTTGAATAGAGTTAGCGATCTACACGGCTTTGAAAACGCCCGGTTCTGAGTGTGCATCTCTGACTCAGAAATGGCGAGGCGCACCATTCTTACCCTCTTCCCCCTCCTTAAATACTGTTTCTAATTCGTTATCTTTCCACTGTCCTCCATCCTTGTTGTATGATTTTTTCTACTCTTTGTTCTCTGTTATTTTTTGTCAAGTCCTTACATGGGAATTAGAAATTATCTGGGTAGTAGGCTTCTTTGTAGAAAAAATAGTCTGAAAATCTATCTTGATTTTCTTCTATTAGGTCCTTGTACATCTCTATCTGGATTTGAAGCTCGGTTTGTTTCAAGGTAAAAAAAGATTAATGGCATTTGTTTTTTTTCTGGTGCAATTTACTATCAGTGTACACAGATTTGATCTACAATGTTAGATTGAGATATAATGGTAATCACTTTGATTTTTTACCTGACTCTCAGACATTTAAACATTTTGCGCGATTTAAGTTGTCTGGCAATGTCAACTTTTTATTGCAACAGATATCACTATTCACTAATGAAAACACCTTTGGAAAGTTATCCTATTTGCATCCATTTCTATGGTCTTGCCAGTTCCTTTTTACGCATTTAGCAAATAAAATGCAAAGAAATAATACATAACGCTTCTACTATTCCTATAATGAGCAATTGAGCATGTACATTATTTTCTCAAATGAAGTTTTTGACAACCGCAAATTCCTGTTTAAAGTTTGGATTACAGCAGCAATAAGAAGTATAATAGATTGATAGTACCAACTATACTGGACCCACATTTTACTGAATAATCCAACTTGGCAGCTACTGCCAAGCTTTCAAAAAAAAAAAAAAAATTTACGGAATAAAATAGCCCGGTCAACATCTGATTGGTTAATTGATGCCATTCCAACACCTCACCTGCTCTACATTAAACTTATTTATTACTTGGATAGTACCAACTATTTAGATTTTTGGCATCTTATTATCTTAAGAGCAATTGATTAATCATTGATGTTCATTGGAACTATTTTAATCTCCCTTTCTTATCCCTACAAAAAATCATTTTTTACTGCTTGCCTGACTGCAGCATTGACAGCACTATGCACCTTATTATTAGAAGTCTTAGAGAAAATCAAATATTTTGGATGATAAATACACAAGAAAATATTAATTAAATTAAAGAATATATTATAATTTGAATCCAGAGCTAACGAAAAACAATTACAATAAACCAAAAACCCTTCTTGCTATCTCTTTTGTATTTTGTTCTGAATATTTTGCAATAATTATTAGAGGGGGATCCATATAACCTTCCAGTGATTCATCCAACTAACAATGTAACAAACTGTCGTCAGAATTCACTTCTAAATTTCCTGAAAGATCCTGGACCTCCTGGTTATCATCACACTTGGAGCTCATAATCTCCCGTTTATTACCATGATGCAACTGATTTAAGGTCCTCCAAGTAACCCCATCAGGTTCCAACCCATTTCTTCTCATCTGGTTCAAAATGAAGTACGCCTTCCTTTTCAACCTCTTCTTACAAGAATAATCAATCAATATGTTGTAATTAACAACCCCAGGTTTGACCCCATCGTTGACCAACTTGTACAAGAAATCATACGCTTGGTCAAATTTCTCTACAAGGCAAAAGCCTCTAAGAACAGCTGAATAAACAAACTCATCATGCTACTTTGAAGGCCAAATGACATCATCCCAAAACCTTTTGGCCTCTTCTACTCGACCAGCCTCAAATAAACCCTTTATTATACATGTATGAGTATAGCCATCACGGGAAAACCCCTTTCCTTTCTGGAGCATTTCATCAAACACCTCCAAGGCAATTTTAACCTTCTTCAAGTCAACTAAGCCCTTAGTGGTGGCATTGTAAGTTGCTGTATTTGGTGCACAACCATTCTTTGTACCATACTGCATAACATGTCAAGGGACTCATCAGATTGCCCAGTATCCAGTAAACCACGTATGACCATGGTAAAGGTAACTACATCTGGAACACACGAGGGGGATTTACCGACAATCATGTCATGCATTATCTTTCTTGCTTCACTGACCTTGCCGACCTTGCAGAAACCATGAATAATAGTATTTAGGGTTATGGTATCAGGCTGATACTGTTTCTCAAGCATCCTCACTAGTACATCAAGTTGTTCACTAGGGTTTTGGACAATGTGTAATGCACTAAGGAATATGTTGTACCAAGCCACTGGGTCAATCTCTCTCCTAAACATGATCATTATTCTCTTGAACATCCTTTAACTTGCCAATACCATTTTCTCTACATAGTGATTCCACAAGTGTATACCCGAAATGGTCTCCTTCTCTCAATAGCTTGTGTGCCCTCATGCAATCTCCACTGAGACGAAGTCCATGAATTATACAATTATAAGAAACTGAACTTGGTGTTAGACCTCTCTTCTTCAATATGTAACTGATTTTCACTGCACCGTGGTATTGACCATACACAAAGAATCAATCATTAGGCTATATGCAAACTCTTCGCTTATACAATCACCTTGTGGCATATCTTCAGCTATATGGAAGACCTGGTGAAAGATAACCTCATGACATAGGCATTGTAACAGGTTTGCGAAAGATGCATTTCTCACAGAGTCTTCTACTCCTTCCTTTTCTTTTTGCATTGCTAACCAGAGTTGTTCAAGCAACAACCTAGCCTCCGATACGTTTCCTCAGTGCTGCCTTGATTAGGTTACTCCATGTAAGTGAATTGGGAGAGAGATTGCGGTCAAGCATTTCATCGAACAGGCGGCGTGCAGCACGAAATTCTCCTATGTTCGCATACCCATTTAGTACTATGGTATATGTGGTATCAGGGGACGGTCCAGTACAATCCAATCGAAGCATAAGGCGGTGTGCATGACCAAGGAATCTATCAGCAAGGAGGCGAATCAGTTTATGGAACGTGGAAAGAGAGACAGAAGAGGGGTTCGGCATGGGAGAGACAGAGAAGGAGGCAAAGCGTCAGGAGCGGAGAGTTGGATTTGAGGAGAGCAGAGACAAGCACATTGTAAGTCTGATTGGTGTAGTGTGAGGACGAAGAGAGAAGTAGGAGGAGGCAGTGGTGCGCCTCCTCAGACCGGCCAGTGGAACAGGGTTTGAACCAAGTGTAAGAAGGAGGCCGGGTCGAGTCGGTGGTTTGTAGAAAGGAAGAGGTTCTCGTCGTATGAGGCGATTGTACTTTGCATCGAGGAGTGAAGTGAGAAGCGACGATGGGGTGATGGCGGAGATGCAGGGAGAGAGGAGGTTTAGAGATGGCAGAGGCGGAGAGAAATGTGAAGGGAGGAGAGCGGGAGAAGCGTACCAGCATCAGAATGAAGGAAGATGATTGCTAGAGAGAAATATTTGAAATTTCATCCAATATAAACGGTCCTTTTTTTCGCGCGAAAAAAAGATAAATTTTGTACATTTAAAAAAAACAATTCCGTATAAATTTTAAAGAAAAAAGATAAATATTGTATTTCATTAAATTTAATGATTTTTATGAATGACATGCAACAATATTTAGTATCAATTGCATCTAACAACGTCGAATTGTGGTCCTTGTGGATAATCCTAAATTTATTTCCTGTTCAAAAGTCAATTAGCGCAATTCAATTATATTCAGTGCCATTGATAATTGAAACGGATTGGATGTCGTCTTGCAATCCTTCTCTGTATCTGCAGATATTCAATTATCATAAATTCATAATCCTTTTCTGTACTGTTTTGTGTTTTGATCGGGCGCATCGCCATTTCATTAGAAGTTTAGAACTACATTTTATTTCATCATTATTTAGTTTTGTTACAAGTAACCCGTACGACGTGTGTGACTATGGTCTATGAGTCGATGTTACCTACAGGAACAGATACTGCATTATCTATTAGACTATTACTGATGTTACCAAGTACTTACCTGAAATAGTTCAATAGAGAATATAAGACTGTTTTCTCATTATATTGTTTCACTGTACATCTTGTGTGAACAAAACTATAGCGCACATCGGCATGTTTGTGGGCTAGGCCGCTGGCTAGTGCATAGATAGAGAAATGTTACTGCAACGAATCCGACTTCAGATATCGCAATCAGATACAACAGAAGAGAGTGGTTATTATTCTAGATTATCGTATAGTATTCATGTGGAATCTCGTATCATTTTTTCATTTATTTAAGTTTACATTATCATGCCGATCAACCATGTATCTCATTATTTTGCGAAGTAGCTGATATAAATTGACATAGTTTAGTTTAGACAATTTGTGTACGCCCCTATTGAGCACGAAAATTTTGGCAAAACAGAACACATGAAGAAAATGTGACTCTCTATGTCCAAGATAATAACTACATCACTGAAAAGCACAACTCTAGCTGCAACCTCTTTTGTTAACCACGTTAATAAGAATTCTAATTCCAATCAACATTTTCCACTCAGAAAACAAGAAATATTGAACTGACGTTTCTTCAATATATGTTGACAAGAACACCTACGGAAGATGGCAAATATATCAAAAGTTCAGAATATCAATACATATTGTGAGTGAATAAAGAAATAAAAAATAGTTGAGAAACTTTTTTGGCAGGAGACTGGGACTCATCCCTTGCCAAATCCCCCCTAAAAGCAAAATGGACATAGGAAACTGATGAAGAGGACTCGATGATACCACTGCCAAAGATAGTACTGATGCTTGCCTGAATTAGGAAATTAGAATTAGAACATGATAGAAAACTTCAATGAATATTGGACCTGAGACTTTTTTGTTGAGAAAAAAATGGGTCAAACCACTCAATGTTCATATATATCTTTAAAAGCATTCGAGAATATGCTTGTGGTCTTAAATCATATAACTCTTTAGATGAAAATATATAATCATAAATATGTTCATAATCGTGGTAATTAAAAGAAACATTATTTATCATGAAGATTGTCATGTCAATTAAAATTACATTATAGTTCTATAAATATTGATAAATGATAAATGATTATCATTTAATAACATTAGTATATAAAATTGTGGTCCTTTATATACTGAATATGACCTAACCCGATGAAACATTATATGAATTGTGTTTTGTGTCATTAATGTTTCCAATGTGTTTATGAATCTTATATATGAGACTTATAGATTTTTCACATGAGAAGTATATAATGTGATTGCTAAAGGTCCATTCAAATGATTGGATTATATAGTAATTCGTTACGTACAATTTGTGCGGGAGAAATTTATATGTCAATATTATTATTGTCCCTCAATTATTTGAGTTATGATATTACTGAGCTCCTTGGTAAAGTGAAATTATATTGCATGCAATATAATTGATCTAGTTATACTTATAATTCACTTGAGAGATAAAAAAATATAATGCAAAAATGACACGATCTTATTTTGCATATTATTTAAAATATCTCGAGACAAGAATGGACAAAAATCAAGTGGATCAAGCACGTAACGACTTGGAATTAATGTACATTATTAGAAAATTTAATCCTCTCGAAAAACTTTATGTCTATTAAGAAAAAATAAAAATAATGCTACAGTAGACAAGCTAGATTAATTTTACAATCTTATGTTACACAGGTCAAGCATCCTTTCTTATTGCCTCTAGTGTAAGTGGAATAAAAAAAATATCAAAGAATTTCCTATGTATACATCATGATAATTTCGTAATACAGAAGAACTAAAACAAAAACAAAAACAAAAACAAATAAAAAAATTATTTCACTAGATATTTTATAGATATGTTCTTTTCTTGTTTGTAACAATTTCAAATCTACTCAGAGATCTTGTCCACTTATTTCTGTTACTACTTACTATACTATTCTCTTTTTTGGGAAATCCATAATGGGAATGTTCTCCTATTTTGGAATAGGATTTTGGTTTACACGATCGCTCGTTGCGAAGGTCTGCTGCATTGCCTTCGTGCTTCCTCCTTATCTCTTCCCACATGACACGAACCCGATTTCTTCATGTTGGCTCAAACAAGCTCTTATATTTGTTGATTTGCAAAACGATGTTGAATTTTACAAAACTTTGTCTTTTGAGATATTGTGTAGGTAATTTTCAAGAGGAGTTTTGAGGCTTCAAACAATCTCTGATGGGCATAAAAGTGATCATGTACGGGCTAGTCCCGTACCGACTGTAGATTTCGTCGCGAACTTTCCAACGCCATGAAGAACGCTGAAATCAGAGTTACGAGTCAAAAGTTATGATCGTTTGAAGATGAAGACACTCAAGCATGAAGATCAAGATCAAAATGAAGACATGCTTAGAGTATTTAGATTTTAGTTTATTTAAATTTGGGTACAAAAGAGCAAGAAAATCCAAAACAAACAGGGTATAGCGTTATAACGCTAAACTTGGCGTTATAACGCTAGATGTCCAAAATGGTAACTTCTGGCCAAACCTTACATTGAACTGAGATAACGTTATAACGCTATATTTGACGTTATAACGCTAAAAATACTGAAAGTTCAAACTGAATTTTAAAATAAAAATTGAATCAATAAAATTTCAAAACATCAAGAATATGTCTTAGATATTTTAAGTTTAGGAATATAAACTTTATTTGATCAAAAACATCATTTAAATTAGTAGCAAAATAATCAACCTAAACTTCCAGAGAGTTAGTGTTATAACGCCAAGGTAAGTTGAGGTGCCAAAAACTGGCTAAGTACTGAAATTTCTGTAGGAATTTGGTATAGCGTTATAACACTAACTTTGGCGTTATAACGCCAGACAAATCCCAACGGTCAAATTTCTTGTCCTAGCACTATGTAGCGTTATAACGCTATGTTTTGTACATAACTTAGCGTTATAACGCTACCAGAAAATTGGTACCAACGGTCATAATTTTTGTCCATATTCAAGATAGCGTTATAATGCTATCTTTTCTATAGAAGATAGCGTTATAACGCTATCTTGCGCAGAGTTGCTTTTGGTCAGATTTGAGCCCTATATAAACCTTTCTCCCTCAACAATTAAAAAGCTGATCATTCTATTCATTCAACACCATTTTTACAGCAACCCTTGAGCTCCAAACCTTAGCCAAATCCTTGCTCTTAATCTCAAGTTTAATTAGCTAAATCTAATCTAGGGATTATAGAGAGTTGTTTGTTTGAGTGATTGTCTTGTTAAATCTTCCATTTAGAAATTGTCAAATTGTGAGTGTGTGTGTGTTTCCTTGAGCTCCACCGGAGTGTGTAAGTGAGTTCAAGGAAGTCGGCTCGATTCTCCACCGGTGTGTGTAAGAGAGATAGAGTCCGGCGTCGGGTTAGGGTTGGCGGCTCCACCGGTGTGTGTAAGAGAGCCCCAATTCTGAAGTTGTACGCTAAGCAAGCGAGTTTTTGTTTAGTGGAGTGGACCGGGCTTGTTACCGCAAGAAGCGGGGGCGCCGGGGTCCCGGAGATGTAGGCGAGGCATTCGTGCAAGTCGAACTCCGTCAACACGCGATTGAGCATTTCTTTCCCTTTTCTCTATTTACATTTATCTCAATTCAATTAGTTTAAATTGCTTGAATTGTTTGTGAATTTAATTGAGTTGTGCTTGAATTGCTTGATTAGAGAATTGATTGAATTGCTTGGTGAATTGCATAAATTGAATTGATGGCCATAGTTTGTGAAATTTGCAATTTAGGTCCCTATTTGGTTGAACCGATAGAAATTAATTAAATACCTAGGCCCCTAGGTTCTACACTTCACTGCTGACCTCATGTAGCTGTTTTGATGCACATTTGTGCCCCGGCACCCATGGAGATGGAAAATCCACACCTCTTTTGGTTCTATAGAAAGGAGGGCCACCATAACCCACATACTCGTTGACAAAGTCCAGAGCCAAAATGAAGGGCAAATCCAGTCAGAACTGTCATCTCGGCGGACGGACATAGCGAATAGTCAGAGAGATGGAATAGACCTAGGAAAGAAAGCCCCTCGATACAAAGGAATTGTCCCCGGGCAGCAGGTAAGGGGCGAAGCGAGATTTTGGGCCTACATAGACGATCGGGAAAGAGGCTCCCCTGCAACGCTCTGCGCCTTCCCTCTCACCATTGGATCTCCACTATTTCTGTTGCTATATTCAGAACGTGAACAATAATTTGTCACCTATTAACAGTGTGCACCTTTCTGTATTTTTCAGAACATGTAGCCGAAAACATCAATAAGCAACTGGCATGAGTTATTATAATCTGGTATGACAAGTGTAATGGTGTTTTTGGGAAAAACTTGAGCTTTGTAATGGTTTTTTTTGGGGAAAAATTGTGCTTGCGATGTATCGGTGTAATTTGAGTTTATTATATTTTTGTGTTTTGCCTCCAAGCGACGTTCTCAGATCAAACTTGCTATTTTCGGCGTGTCTTAGAAGAAATTCAGCCAAAAAGATAATTTCATTAATGACTCAATGGATATATACAGAGATACAGACTCTTTTGCACTTTAGTCTCTCAAAGTATCCATATTGATTCTATTACACTAAAGACCCTACAAAAGACATAAACATGAAACATACTAAAACTATTACAAAATATCATAAATCTCAACACTTCCCCTCAAGATGGGCGAAAGATATCCATCAATCCCATCTTGTCACAACACTTAGCTAAATCTAGTAAACTCAATCTTTTGGTGAGACAGTCAGTTACTTGCTACTTGGTGGCTACATGTCTCAACTCTATCACTCCACTATTCATCTTCTCTTTGATGAAGAATCTATCAATCTCCACATGCTTGGTCCGATCGTGTTGTACGGGGCAGTGGCGGATCCAGGATTTCATCCAGGGGTAGGCACAGTTGTACACAAAAATAAAAAGTATATAAATTTCTTTCAAAATATTAAATACGATTAAGTATGTTTTACATTAAAAAAACAAATATAGATAAAACATAGTAACACAAACAAAATAAAATCAAGATGACGACGGTAAATCGAGTCGGTCTCTACGAGTCTTCATATTTTGAAATCTTTGCATAATTCTTTCATTATCAACACCTTTAAATAAATCTCTCTCAATATAAGTCACCAAACAATCGTTTAACCATTGATCCCCCCATTCTATTTCTTGATGCTTCTTTCACCACATTCATCGCTGAAAATGCTCTTTCAACACTAGCGGTGGCCACCGGCAATATCAACGCCAAAGTCAGTAATCTGTAAACCAAAGGATAAACGGTGTGTTTTTTCTTTTCGACGAGCTTTTGAGAAAGTTCATCCATTCCCCTTACCTCTAAAAAATCAGTATTACCTTGCATATCCAAATGGTAATTCTCCAATTGATTTTCCAAAACAGAAAGCTCCCATTCGCTAAAATCCAAAGGATAAAATTGAGCAAGTTTAAGCAACTGCTCAATGTTAAATGCAGAAAAAGAATTACTCGGGTCTAAACATGACATACACATAAGAAGTTCGGTAGTTGTTTCCATGAATCTTCCATTGAGCTCTTGCAATTGCATATCAATAACCGTGTAAAATATATCAACACAATAATAGTGTAAATAAGTCACATTTGTTCTTACCCGCCGTGTACAATGACGCACACCATCCATGTTTGGAATTTCGATCTCGTGCTTCTCACAAAATGCACAAACTTCTTGAAACAATGATGTCCATCCACTATCTCTCAACTTTTGCAACCGAGATTTAGCGATCCCCACCAAACACATAGCATTCACCACATCTTGGCTTTTGCGTTGCAAGGCTTGTGACAAATCATAAGTGATACCTAATGACTTGTGCATGAGATGACAAATGAACACAAAATCAAAAGTTCTCATTTCTTCTATGTATCCACTTGCCTCTGCTTGCTTTTCTCGATCTTTTCTATCTTCTTCTACAATTTCAAGAACCTCAATTGTGACCGAAAAAAGTTTAAGCAAATTAGTTAAAGTCTTGTAATGAAAAATCCACCGAGTATCACATGAACGTGCAAGATCCATTTCTTGGTTTAAACCTCTTCCAGTTGAAATCTCTTCATTTGAAATAGCTTCCACAATTTTAATTTTCTGCATCTCACGTAATTGATCAAGTCTTTTACAAGATGCACCAACAACATTGCGAATTCCATTAACCATTTGAAAGAACAAACAAACCTTTTTGTGATTCTTGACCACAGCAACAAGAGTTAATTGAAGTTGATGTGCAAAACAATGCACATAGTATGCAGACTCATTTTCTCGCAAGATCAATGTTTTGAGACCATTGAACTCCCCTCTCATATTACTCGCACCATCATACCCTTGGCCACGTAACCTTGAAATGGTAAGACCGTACTTACCAAATAAACTGTCAAGTGTTGCTTTCAATTGAAGAGATGTAGTGTCAGGAACATGAACGATACCAACAAATCGTTCGACAACACAACCTCTATTGTTTACAAATCGAATCACAACTGCCATTTGCTCTTTGACCGAGACATCTCTCGACTCATCAACCATCACAGAAAACAGTCCATCTCCAAGCTCAACAAGTACCTCTTTAATTGTTTCTTCTGCACAAGCATTCGCTATATCCTTTTGAATGGCAGGTGCAACTAACTTTCGATTTTGAGGAGCATTGTCGAGAATCACACCATTTATTTTTTCATTATGATCTCCCAAAAATCTCAAAAGCTCAAGGAAATTTCCTGGATTACTCGAGCTTTCGGACTCATCATGTCCGCGAAATGCCCAACCCCGCCTCAAAATAAGTCGAATGATATCTATTGTGGCATCTAGTTGTATTCGATAATTCACACCCTCTTTAACACTTTGTTTCTCTACCACAGTTTGAATGCTTTGTCTTTGGTTCATCAATTTCATGCATCTCCTATAAGCTTCACTATGCAAACTATTAGAATCACCAACATGATCATCAAAACCTTTCTTTGTTTTCCAACATCTATAACCCTCTCCCACAAAACTAGTTCGTCCACCTGAACCGGCATTCTCCGGTCTAAATAGATAGCAACAAAGACAAAATGTTGCATCTTTAGAAATGCTATATTCCAACCAAGTATTGTATTGACCAAACGAGTCTTTGTTGAATCTCCTCATTTTACCATTTATGTCTCTTTGGGGAAAATTATAGTCGCTAGGTTGAAATGGACCTTTACCAAGATAAAACCTACGCACACGATCTTGTTCATTTGGGTTATATTGAGATAGAGGTGGCCTTAAACCTGGATCAGAAGGAGGATCTTGTTCGAAGCTATTAATCTCACGAGAAGAATTGGAGTCTATATTAGATCCAGTTTGCCTCGACTCTTGTGAACTTGAACCAATTGAAAATTTTGGTGCCTTCTTAAAGTACTTGTCCATTTAAAATAATCTGAAATATCAAATTCAAAATCAAAATTAGTACAAGTATAATAATTTGGGTGCCAACAAATGATCAAATAGGGCAGCAATTAAATTTCCAGCAAACTATATTTCCAAATGCCAAAATAGGGCAACAACTAATTCAGCAATTAATTTCTAGCAATTAAATTTAATAGTTCATAGTTTCACACCAGAAGGCAGAAGGCAGAACCGCATAAGAGAAGGCAGCGGGCAAATTTCCAAATCATTTCAATTTACTGGTGTGAGATTTTGAATAGTACACCAGTAACCAGTTTAATTCAATTTCATTACCAGCAATTTACTGGCTGTGATTAGCCCCATACCAGCAATTGGTGAACTACCTCAATTTCATCACAGCCACAACAGCGGCCAGCGGGCAAATTAATCACACATTCACACCATAAGGCAGAAGGCAGAAGAGAAGAGAAGGCTATAGCCTATAGGAACTTTAGCACTTACCAGAAAAACTGAGAAGAGAAGAGAAAGGGGGGTCGCGATCGATCGGCAAGACGGGCGGAGGCGCGGTCGCGCGTAGCCGTGGAGATCAGTGGACAGATAGACAGTTGCTAGGAAAGGTTTCTCGCGCAGTCGGGCGTCAGCGTGACTGGCTGACTGGCTGACAGAGTGACAGACACAGGCACAACGTTGGCGACGGGCGTCGTGATTCGACGGGCGGCGATTCGACAGCGTCTAGGCCTCTAGGTTCGGCTGTTCGAGAAGGAAAGAAATGGGGAAAGGGTGACAGCGACAGAGGCATAGAGTTGGCGACGCGTTTTTTTTTTATGTAAACCAGGTGGGCGTCGCGATTCGATCGCGCGATTCGTGGGTTTTTTAATTTAAGCGGATCTGTTAGACTGTTATCTAGGTCGCGCCCGTTAACTCAATTTCTCTCCTGAGCTGATCAGCGCGCGATTTGGGCCGAAATATTAATCTGTAGCTTGGTCTGGATTCAGGGTCAGGCCCAAATTAAATCCAGGGTCAGGCACAATCAGCAAAGGCTACTGGGTTACAGAAAAATGCCAAAATCCAGGGTCAGGCACTTGCCTGACCCTGATATACTGTGAATCCGCCCCTGGTACGGGGTTGTTTGCAATACTAATTGCGGCCTTGTTGTCGCACCACAGCTTCATTGGGGCTCTCTGGTTCAAATCGAGCTCTGTCAACAAGGCTTTCAGCCATAACATCTCTGCAACGCTCAAGGCCGTGGCCCTGTACTATGCCTCTACAGTGGATCTCGCGACCACTGGTTGCTTCTTGCTCTTACAGGAGATCAAGTTACCTCCCACGAACATGCAATATCCAGATGTAGACTTCCTTGATAAACCTAGAGGGGGTGAATAGGTTTACAATTCAATTTCTAGGTTTATTTGACTAAAATGCACAATTCAATTTCAAGTAACAATACAATTTCCAACACGTTTAGCAATTAAAAATTAAATCACAAAAAATTAAGGAGATCAGTTCAAGAAAGATCAAACGAATTAGAAGAACGCGTGACATCGATATGTTAACGGAGTTCGGCTATTGACGAGCCTACTCTCCGGGACTCCCGATCCCCGACTTGGTAACGAGATCGAGCCATTTGCACAAGCACCAAACAATAGTCTTTACACAAGGCCGAGATCTAGCTCTTTACACACGAAGATTAGAGACTAGACCCGTTGAACAAGCATAATTGCACAAGCAAAGAGAATAGCAATGATCTCTCAAATCTTACAATTATTTGGCTAATTTAGGTCAATTAAGCTTGAGTATTTTGAGAATTTTTAGAGAGCTCTTGAAGGTTTAGCAATGGATGCTACTAGGGTTTTGATTTTGCAAAAAGATGTATTGAGAAATTAGAAGGAAGATGTATATATATCAACAGCAAATTACCTTCCAAAACAGGAGATTTCGTCCCGAACCGTTATAACGGTTGGAAACCATTAATAACAGTTAGTACAAAATCTCACTGTTTCTAGGTTGAATGAGTAAAACCGTTATAACGCTTAGTAAGCGTTATGTAACGGTTGGCTCTGGAAGAAAACGGAGCATTTGTCAAATTAAATAATCTGATCTAACCGTTATAACGCTTAGCAACCATTATAATGGTTGAACCAGAATCACAAGATTCAGGTCTGGGATGAACCTAACCGTTATAACGGTTGGTAACAATTGTGTAACGATTGGTTCTAGAAGAAAAGTATACATTTTGTTATTTAATTTGATTGAACTAACCGTTATAATTGTTTGAAAGAGTTATAACGGTTGAGTTCAGATTTTGGTTTTCTCAAGCTTAATTATGCCCAAATTATTTAGATTTACAAATTAATTAATTTTAACCTATCTAGATCTTCTATGTACTTGCTCCACATGCTCATGTTGCATTCTATATTCTCATTGCACTTCCAAATATTCATTTTTGCTATGTAGTCCCTGCAACAAACTTAAAACACACAAACGTGGTAAAATTCAATATTGTTTTGCAAATCGACAAATAAAAAGATATGTTAGACACAACATTCCTGTCATCAGCACAACTAGCCCAATCTGAATCACAATAGCCCTCAACGCTTGAGTGTTTATTCCTTCGGAAAAATATCCATTTTCCAGGTGCACTCTTCAAGTATCTCAAAATGTGATACACTGCATCCATATGTCCTTTCCTAGGATCATGCATGTAGCGACTCACCACGCTTACTGCAAATGATATATCTGGACGTGTGTGACTCAAATAGATCAAACGACCCACCAATCTTTGGTACCTTTCTTTGTCAACAGGCGATGACCTGGCGGTGCAACCCAGGTGTAATCGCGTGATCTGGCGGCATGAAATCTGGTGGCCGTAACGCACCCTGGCGACAACGACACCCTGGCAGCGACGCAGTCGTGACACTCACTGGCGGCGACCAGAGTCCTCGAGATCTGTTGTCCGAGGTCAAGCGGCACGACTCTTGGTCTGCGCGACTTGGTTTCCTAGGTCTGGCGACCAGACGCTGGTCTGCCGAGTTTCACTTTTTTTCCTTTGTTTTATTTATTTATTTACAGCAGCTGAGAAGAGAGAAGAGGTGGCTGTAAACCCTAGCAAAACTTTTGTTTGACTCTGATATCAAGAAGAAATTCAGCCAAAAAGATAATTTCATTACTGACCCAATGAATATATATAGAAATACAGACTCTTTTGTACTTTAGTCCATCAAAATATCCATATTGACTCTATTACACTAAAGACCCTACAAAAAACATAAACCTGAACCATACTAAAACTATTACAAAATATCATAAATCTCAACCGTCCTGACTCTATTTCTTTTTCAGCAAGAGGCATAAAAATTCCGAATTGGTATAGCATTTCTATTACGAGTATGTGACAGCATATGGAAACCCATTGGATAAATCAACTCAAAATTTCAATGAACATATATTATTCACAATAAATGTGTGTTGACAGCCGACTTACATTAAGATTACATCAAAATAAATGCAATGATAATCTACAAATTACACAAATTAGAACTTTCAGTCTCTTGTTTACCTCCCACAGCAGAAATATGAATACCCCCTCTAAATCACAAAAAAAAATTCTCCCTCGGAACAACTCTAAATCAAGGATACAAGTATACAAGCAACCAGTGACCACCTCATTCATTAAAATAAAACGAGGCTCGATAATTTCAGGGTCGCCACATTGTCTTTCGTGCAACAATGATACCTTCCTTGTCCTTGCCAAAGGTCATGCGTATCTCCCAAGACAGAGATTTTAATATACTTTCCAGAGGATTCAATATTTCTAATTTGTCACGGATTATAGCCCACCCACCTGGCCTCAAAATCCGATCCATTTCCACTACAATGACGATAGGATGTTTACATCTGGAAGATGTGAATCAAAGATCATGTCAAAGAACAGATATTAACACTGGTAAGGATCAATATCATAATATATGAGCCAGAACCAGAAATACAATGGTACAATTTTATACCAAAACACATTGGCGTCTTTAAGAGTAAGAACACATGAATAAACCCATAAATGGTAGGAAATATTACATTCTAAAATAGCCTCTAGATCTACCGCTTCTATTCTTCAAAATATTCACAACTAACACCATAACTATATTTTACACATTTTTTCAGCTTATACATGGGGAAAGGAGGGTAGCTTTGGGTATGGCCATATAGAAAACAACAAAAGGTAGAGGAGTGTATGTGATATTTTGCATCCCACTGCAGGGCATATAAGATTATTATCATTTCTTTACACCTGTATCTATTGTTTTAACATTATATTAACAAAGATGAATAACAAGGTTTTAAATAGCGGATAGCAGTCCATAGCGGTGCGGATGTCATTTAGCGTTTAGCAGTATAGCGGCAATATAACGGTTAAAGTTACTAATATAACTTACATGAGTATCAATAACTGTCAAATACCAATTTACTTATGCATAAGAACATAATAACTGTCATGATAAATTAACAAAAAAACATGCTTATTTCAAAAGTCAAAACAATTAACATTTAAAAATCTTACCGCTATATTTGTTATATCATCGTTATATCCGCTATATTTGCTATATCCGTTATATCGGCAGTGTTTAAGAAATATCTTGCGTCCAAGACAAAATTTCGGCTATTTCCGCTATATCGGCGCTATTTAGAACCTTGAAGAATAAAAAAAGAATAAGAACAGAAAAGGGCATTAACAGATACCTGTTTTTAAGGCGAGAGAAGAGATGGTCGGCATGCAAAAGGTCGTAAGATCTTGGAGATGTGCTAAATGGTTCACACCAATCATGGTAGACACCAAACAACCCCCTCTCAAAAATGATGGGAAGAGTATTTGGTGCATGAACTGGTACAACATTCATCACCCATACCTTTTGAGAAGCTAACACTGCCGCAAACCTTCATAATGACATCATCAAAATAATCAAATTTTGTTTCGAAAAGATAAAACATTATCTACATTGATAGACGAGAGAGAGAGAGAGAGAGAGAGAGAGAGAGAGAGGTAAGTTCTGACAGCTTGCAGGCATTCAGACCATTTTATTAGTTCTTATTTTCATGGATTGTCACAGTAAAAAGACCTATACAAATCAACATATCACTCATGTTCTGAACCAAGTGATTACTAAATACAAATAAAGGCTCTGTATACCTTCAGCATAACTCCTTTGGAGTAAGAGTTATTTCCAAAAGCAAGGGAAAATAAAAGAGATACAAGGCAGAAAAAGAGGACTCAATAGGACTTTCTTGTTTTCAAATTAGACGTGGAATACTTTCCTTCTGTTGATGGCTGTTTGGCCTCTTTTCCATAGATGGCAATACATGATGACAGAAATATTCGATTAGTATTGTGACCAGACTTAAGGTGCCATTTCTAAACTATGATTTCCAATGGTCAAGGCTTTCTTTCTGTTTGTGTTGTGTTCATTTATCACTTGAAAGTACTTGTTGATGTTAGAACAAAATTAATAGATAGTCGCATCAAACTCTCCAAAAAGTTGCAAAGCCTCCTTCCTTTAGTTTTCAAAGTTGGCCTATTTACAACTATCAAGGAGAGCACCAATTACTAATAGAAAGACTATATCTCACCCGCCATAGATGGATTTCATATCCATGACATTGCGAATTGTTGACCAGTCAATGCCCATCCCGTTAAGGTATGATCTCTCAACAACAGATTTCCAATGTTCTTGGTCAGCATGCAACCTCCCTTGCAAGTCGCCTAACCAATCAGGAAAGTTCACCAGTCTATTTGGCCACTCTTCAGGCCAGTCACTGCCTCTTTCTTCAATTGAAGCAGGTACTCTGTGTAGGCATGTGTGTATTGGAGTATACCTGTAATTTAGATAATTGATACAAATAAATAACAACATAAATATACATGTGCTCATCTTTGTTTATATTATACAAAGGTTTTCCACAACCAAATTTTCACATGGAATCAACCGATTGCCCAGAATTTTGATATAACTGCATCAACCACTATGATAATAGAAGGTAACCAATTACAAGATAGAAATACCAAGTTTTAGCTCAATATATATAGGTATCTATGTTCCAAAAGAGCACAGAGTAATAGATCTGATTTGCAGACGTTCCTATGAAGAAACAATGCATCTTATCCCATTTTAAAATTAGTATATTAGTTTCTTTCAGCTGGCCCAACCCAAGATAAACTGAAATCAACAAACTTAAGCTCCATATTTGTAAGAGGGAGTTATGAAAGGTTTGATTTTGATAAGATATAAAGTGGAACAGTTGGACTTTTTGTGGTTCACTTTATTTTCTTTTTGATATTTCAGCACTTCTCAAAAGCAATACAAACAATGTTAACTTTTAATTTCAAATATATGAAATGTTCCCTCTCTTACCAATTCCTGAGAGAAAAAACACCTTCCGCTATTTCTATTTCTACATGTGTGAGGTTAATTAAAGAGCTGCTGTTATTTCTTGAAAAATAAAGTAGGAAACAAGGAAAAGTTGTACCAAGCTCTGTTCGGGTTTTCGTCCTCCTTGCAAAAAGGAGGGTTTTTGCTTGTTCTGAGCTCATATATGTCATTTGAGGCTGGTCTTTGATAAACCCTTATTCCCATCTCACTTTCTTCATTGGTCTTATGTGCTAGTACAATCCAAGATATTGATGCTAATAGCTTTGTCATACCTGGAAAATGAAAAACAGCAGAATTGCAGTAACGACTGTTATCATCAATTTCTCTGATATACTGTGTTGTCAGTATCCAGTGGATTATTTACATATAACTTGCAAAATGTTATAGAACATTATTTACAACCGAGCTCTAAAGACACCAAACTTTGCTGAATAGTCAATCAGAAGAACCTGAAACAATCTGAGCAATCGACCTGGCCTGAACCCTTACAAACTGGAACCTGACACATAAAAGAACCTGATAAACCTATGACCCAATTGACACAACCCAAATCTAACCCACAGAACTCGACCAACCAGAAATGTAACCTTCCCAGCTGACAAAAAGAGGATATATAAAATAAACTCGATCTGATCGAAGGAATCGCTCATCTGCAGCTCCAAATCGGCTCCTTTTATGAGAAAAGAAAAAAGAATCAAAATGGCCCTAATTCTAAATCCTACTTATCTTCAGTTCCTAAACAACTACTGACTGTAATCTGGAAAGACCAAAATTTCCAAGCCCAAAAATGATGTGACCTAAAAGATTACCAGAAACATGTGATCCAAACCTAAATCAAGATATATTGCAATCTTTAAGAAAAATTGCAAATCAAATTCCAAAACATGAACATCTATTTTAAACAACCAAAGTAGACGTGTTTGCCAACTTAATCATTGCAAACACATTGCAATTTTTAGGTATGTAATCGCATCATATACAATGACTCCTTTCTCACAAGGTTTGCTTTACAAGGTACCCAATGTGATTTTCTTTTTCGCACAAAGGTGACAGAAGGAAAAAAATATAATTACCTTCTTCAGTCTCAATATCTCCATGCTTAGTGGATGTAATAAAGTAGCCACCTGGACGCAGAACTCGATTCATTTCCAAAAGCAACTTCCCACCTAGAAAAATATGTAACATAAATTCTTACGACATCACTCGTTCACTATCTTTTCAGCGAAACTTTGAACTTGAATGTGCTCATCCAACCCTTTTGCTTTCTTTCTTTTTTCTTTTCTTATCTTGCTTTCGCTAGATAAGTAGAGCCCAGAGGAAATTATTGCAAGACTGTTGATTAGTTTGGTTTTAACTGGGACTTAATTGCATAATTAGGATACTAAAGTTGAAATACTTGAATAAGGACCAAATTAATTTGATTTTAATTAAAAAGTGATCACTGATAAGTACCATTATGGTGCCAGCCTATATTGCAATCGCCACAATGGATGGCATCAAATACCCCGCTAGGGAAAGGGAGCCGTCTTGACCCCAAGCTGCCCAAAATTGCAGGCAAGCCTCTCTCAAGCACCAACCGGACTAAGTCATCTTGGTCATTTGCTAGCGCAAGTGTTACTGCCAATGCACTCTTCTCCAATAAAGCTGCAGTGAAACTGGCACCAATGTGTCCTATGTCGAGAACAATGCGAATGTTCTTTCCCCATTCTAAGTCTGGTACCATCTAAATTAAGAAAACACAATATCAATTTTAGATGAAAGTTAAATGTCTAACCCTGGCATAATATCACATATGAGATGCTCTTTAAAATGTGAAAAATATTTCAAGTACCCACCCTCTAAACTAGGCTTTGTAAAAAAATGCCGAGACTATTCTCATTCCTGGCCTAAAAGTATAACATAGGAAGATGACCCTTTGAAATTTAAAATGAGGAAAATATTTCATGTAACCTCCCACCAACCTAGTAGTTGTCAGAAAATGCCAAAACTATCACAAACTTATTGAGAGGGAAGGTTCTATCTGCATTCCATTGTTTTGGCATATGTGATTTATTCAATGCTTTGGAACAACATATTTCATATTAAAAAATATATATATGTTTCTACCTCTTCAATGGAATCAAGATATTGGTTGGCCCCGCCTTTGAGTTCTGATTGCTCTTTAGGAAACACCAAATGGTCTCCAGAAATCTTTAACCAAGAATGAGATTTTACGTATGATGATAGTTTTGGATGGACCACGTTACCATACCATATCTGAAATAATTTAAAAGCATATAAACCATATCCAAGAAAAAATAGAAGTAGCGTGAACTGTATGCCCATATGGGTAGTAACTAGTAAAGTAAAATGATCCTCATCTTGTCCAGACGTCCTTCCTATTTTTTGCCACTTTCCATGTTTGTTGCGAGTTTTATAGTAAGAAGACTTAGGTAAAAGCTTGTACAATTTTTACCATACATTTTATTAACAGCATAACAGCAGTTGTATCAATCTCAAGGAATAATCCAACCACCTCTATTAGAGAAATTACAAAACAACCATTCTCCTAAGGAGGTGCACTTTAGTCATCTAGCCAGATCATTCTCACCAAACTGCATTTGTCACTGCATCAGAAAACTTCCCTGGAATAATAATATACCTTTAATTTTATTTCTGTGGAAGTTAATAATATTTACCTTTGATTCTCTCTCTGGCCATGGCAAAGGTTCCCTATATCCCTTTGGTAAGGAAACAAGGCACATAACTGGTGTGTGTGGACAGCTCCTCTCATGGTGCCTTTGATGGCTGTCAGACTCAAAATCCCAGCATGGTATGTAATTATTCCCACTTTTCGGTCCACACTGCTTCCAGTGGTACTGAGTTGAGGGGTCAAACAAAGGCCCTATCTTTTTATTTGGAATTGTTTCGTTGTTATCAGTTTCTCCTCTATCGTCTTCATCTCCTTCTGGATTCGTATTCGTATCCTCTTCTATCAGATTTTCATTTTCATCATTTGTTTCTACGGAGGTTTGCGATTCTGCTTCCTTTATTTCTGTCAATGAAGTTGAAGGATTGATCAATTTCCATTAATGTGCCGGATAAGACTTGTTCAGGTGTTGAAACAGACTACAGGAGCTTTCTTCGAGTGGTATTTCTAGTCAGTTACCTAAAATTACAACAGCAACCAGATTGTTCTAGAAATGGTGCACACTAGCATGTGTCTACCAGTCTGGTAAGCAAATGTACCACATTGGCATGGTCCTAGCCTAAAATGCATTGTTAGCCAGTGACAATCACGTACCACCACATTCCCATACCTAAACAATCTGATACTAGGTAAAAGAAAAAAGACAGGATTAGCGGTTCAGTACCTGCTTGCTCCTCTTTGTTCTCTCCCTCTCTTTGTTCATCTCCTTCCCTTTGCTCTTCCCTTGCTTCTTCTAGCCTCCCTTCTTCTCTCTGCTCCTCCTTTATCTCAACCTCTGTACCATTTCCCTTCAATGTTCCCCCTTCTGTGTTTGCCACCTCCACAGTAGCATTTGAATTGCTTTTCTCAAATCCAGCATCTCTATCTTTCTTTATGCCCTTTTCTTCTACTTTATCCTTGCCACGTGTGGGTATTTTGGATTCTGGCTCCAAAATCTCTCCCTCAAAGCTGTTCCTTTTGGAAGATACCTCTGACTGAGAGGAAGTGGGAGAAAATGTAGACCAGATCGCAGCAAAAGAGAGGCCCAAAACAATGGCTATGGACACCTTGGCTATGAACCCAAGTGGGCCCCTCTTAGGACTCTGCTTTGATTTGGCAAAAGCCATTTTAGTCAAGTGAAGAAGATGTTGGGGAAGAAATAGAAATAACCCAAGATCTCAGCTTAGGGTCGGTGAGTTGTCGTGTCCTAACAAAGTGATAAAGCTCGTTGGTTAAATTGTTGGTTAGTCTCTGTCAGTGGTTGAAAATTAAGAATCGAAAATTAAGTTGAAAGTAATTGGGAAAGCGAGAGCTTAATGGAGAAGTGGTTGACAGTGTGCTTGCTTCTCTGACAAGTGACGAGGAGCGACCAAGAGAAGGATGGAGGGTAACAGAGAGAGAGAGAGAGAGAGAGAGGGGTTCCGACATCTCTGTAGCAGGATTTCATAAATTATTTCGTATGGCGATTGACCGGAGAGAATTATCTATTACTGAGGTTAGGTAGAGATGTTCACCGACTCGATTTACCATCTCGTTAGAACATTCACAAGAGATAATTACTAATTAGATCGATAGCTTGAACTAGAAACAACGAGTCAACGGTCACTGTTTTGGTCGGGAACTGGAAGAGGAGCAGGAGCTCTTTGTCTTTTACTGTAGGTCTACGAATAATTAACAATAAACTAACAGCGGAGCGGATTTGGTGGTGTTTATTGTTATTGCCAAGTGCAACAGGCCTTAAATGGACCATATCTTGAGCAATGGCCTGTAATTAAAGGCCGACTTTAAAGTGTCGATTCATCTGCTACAGCCAAGTTATCGGGCCATAAAAGCTGCTTTTTAGCAAGAAACTTTTTGGGCTCATAAACAACTGGGATATAAGAGGTTACAAATAACTCCAATCTGAAATTAAAATAGTTGAAGAAGCCGAATGGAGCGAAAAGGAAATTATTAGCGTATTGTTCATTGAGATGATATATGGATACCCTCAGTGATACCGCCATCGATGTCAACATGACAGATTTAGTTGAATTCAGTTTGCATGTTGTTTTTTTTATGATGCATGTTGTTTTTTGTATTATGCATATTGTTTTTGTTATTATGCATATAATTGATCGGACGCTCCATTGAAAACGAATGTCGTTACCCTCACTGATGCGGATCGCTACGCTCATCGATGCGAATTAGACGAATCCAGTTGCATTTATTTTGAAAAGTTGTTCTAGTTATTATGCATATTGTTTTTGTTATTGTGCATGTTATTTTTTGTTATTATGCAAGTAAATAACATGTAAAATAATACAAATAACATGCATAATAACAAAAACATAATAAATCATAAGTATAACAAAAAACATAATGAACTTAGCATATAAATCATAAGTATTTGACTGTTATTCATGTTTTTAGATGCATAATAACAAAAACAAAATGCATAATAACGAAAACAATATGCATCATAAGTAAAACAAATTTTCATAATAAATCATAAATAAAACAAAAAACATATTGAACTTAGCATATAAATCATAAGTATTTAACTGTTATGCATGTTATTAGATGCACAATAACGAAAACAACATGCATAATAACGAAAACAATATGCATCATAAGTAAAACAAATTTTCGTCGGAACTCAACTGGACGTGTCCAGTTGGTATCGCTGACGGTATCGAAATTGGAATCCGCGAAACATTATCCTTGGTCAATTTATATATTTATAGATCTGTTTCTCGTAATTTCAGTATTGTTTCTATTTCATCAGAAACCGTTAAATGCAAATTATGTTTTCAAATTTTAATAAGGTGGACAGGTCAAGAATGGCCGACAAATGTTTTCAGATTGTAGTAACTGAGTTTATGGACCCATAAACAGACAATTAAGATCCAAAACCGAACTTGTGGGAAAAGTGCATGAACTAATCCAATCTTCAGTTGGTGGTCCGGGTTAGGCGCCAAAATACCAAACAGTCTGCACTTCTCTCTCTGTCTCTAGCAAGGTATCCCAACCCTCGTGCAATTTCCTACAACGCTCAAAATATTAGCTTGCTCATTGTTATGTGGTTCTCTCTCTATGTATCTTTTATCTTGTATTAATTCTATGTACGGTTGTACCTTCCCCCATTTTCTCTTTCAGCTTTAATTTGTGTGTGGTTCTCTTTCCTTATCCCCTCCTTTCCTTTCATCTCCTCTCCTCTCTACTTAACATTCTTCAACCATGCACTCTCCTCATTCCCTGTTCTTACTTCTCCCATTCACATGGCAGAAAAAGAGAGAGCTGCGTCATCTTCAGAGGCCGACGACCTCACTCTGCGTGATTTGGTCACATCTGATGCTGTCCGGGCGATTCATCTGACAATCGACACCGAGTGGTGCTCGCTTCAGCAGAGTGCTAGGCAAACTGCTGCTGGTCGTGCATTATGGGGCCATGTCATCAATGACCCACTAGCGGATGTCTTTGCTGGGGAGAGATTGTTGCGTGGTTTGTATGATAAAATGAAGAGGGACAGACTGAGCAACGCAAAAGAGGTGTCTGGTGTGATGCTTGCCATAAGAACACTGTGGTTTGATGCAAGGATCCAGGCTGCAATCGAGGGTTTTGGTGGTGGCCATATTCAACTAGTGCTGTTAGGTGCAGGTTAGTCATGTTACAGGTTCGATTTGTGTGAACTTTGAACTGCTGCAAATTTAAAAAACCTAAGATAATGTTAATATGCGATTGCTCTCGTGACATTATTAAAGAATGAACCAGCTAACTGAATTCGTCTGTTTTCGGTTGAAAAATATAGTTATGTGAAGTCTATGTATGGGGTGTGGTAACATCCAATATTCATTATTAATCAACCCATCAATACTATAGAGCACTATCACAACTCAAAACTAATACCTTTTTTTTTTAATCCATGGCCTAAATACTGAAAATTACTTCAAAAGAAGCTTGGATTAACGAGTCCCGAAGGAAAAGGTGTGTTTTAATTCTAAACAGCCAGAACAGCTCAGCATTCTGATGCAAAGGATTGACATTTATAAATCTGTACTCATGAGTCTCCATCATGAAACTGACTAATGTCAGCTTTTACATATTTACAACTAAATTACCCCCCCCCCCCCCCCCCCTCCAATTCTTTTAAAAAAGGGGCTGTATATTTCTATTATATATATATATATATTAACAGGCTGACAGTAACTAATTCCATGCAACTGATACTCTGCATTCTGCATTTTGCTCTTGTGCCAGGAATGGATGCAAGGGCGTATCGATTAAGTTACCTGAAGGGGACCACCATATTTGAACTCGACTTTCCAAACTTACTGCAGATCAAATCTGACTTGATTGAACAAGCAATAGCTTCCTCTGACAACCAGACAGACCTAACTGTTTCATCTGACCGACTGATCCATGTACCAGCCGATTTACGCGAACCCAATTGGCTCCAAAAGCTAATAGACTCTGGCTTTTCACCAGGAACCAACACAGTTTGGATACTCGAAGGAATTCTGTATTACCTCTCACATGAAAATGCAATGCAAGTGCTAGAAACAATTGCACAGACGCTTGAGAAGACTGCACATGCGGTGCTTCTATCAGATATTATGAACAAATCTGCAGTGTCATTATCGAATGATATGTATCAATTTCATAGTGATTGGCCTGATGAACTCTTGCCGCGTGTTGGGTTTTGCAATGTCAAAGTATCCCAAATTGCAGACTCTGATGCAAATTTCGGGTTGCTAACAGATCCTGAAAATCTGTTTGAGAGGAGAAGGAAGATACCTAGATCGATTGATATTGATCCGCTAGACGGTTCACCTTGCTGCCGTCTTTATTTGGTGGAGGCAACTGGGTCTCAATCAGATTAGTAGCTTGCGGGCAGGAAAATGTGCAAGGAGGCAACTTGTCTGTGCTTGATGAGGATAGCATTCAGTAGGAGAAAATATGTAAAGATTTTTTAAAATATTTGTGTGAGATATATTCATGATTCCTTTTTCAATTTCTATTGTTCCAGATTTGTTGAAATTACTATCTGATCCACTTATATTTCAGAACAATTCTACAAAATTCCTAAATAATTTTTTGAATTTATATTTATTTAACCAAAAATAAGTTAAAACAAGCGTTTGAATCATCAAAGATAGCAAAAGCAAGTTGTCTGTAAGAAAGATTAATTGAAAATAGATAAACACAAAACAATTTGTGGTATTTTTCTCATCTAAGAAAACAGATGTAATATAATGAAAAAAAATATTTTTGTTGCAAACCATATTTCAAATTCAGATGCCTAAGCAGCTCTTGGTTCCTTGTTCAAATTTTTCAAGTACTGAGATCGTTTCCGTCAATCCATCTTCTATCAGTTTTCTGCATAAACAAATATAATTTATCGCAGATGACAGCATGATGGTTAAGGTGCTAGCTTGGTGAGCTGGGTAATGGGTGCATATAATGAAATGAGCCTGAGGGCTATCACCTGTCAGAGGAGAGCTCAAAGTTGCTAGTTTCTACAAGGCTTCCAATATCTGAAAATGATCTGCATAATTTCAATTTATAAACATTACTATGACAAAATTCTTGAGTATTGAAAATCAAATTGATGCAAAGAAAACCGGAAATTCTGTAGACAGACTCACGACACAACTTTGTCAGAACCAAAAGCATTTTCAGTTTTCACACATCAATTTTTTTTTACCTTTTAACTTAACAGAAAGGAACCATATCTTTTTATGAAATAGGTAGCAGCAAGGTTGTTCGGGAGATAGTTGTCCACGCAGATATTTTCAGTTGTTTTCTTCAATAACTACGCAGATAGTTGTCTATCTACATCTAAGTCATAAAACAATGCATAAACTAATTACTTTATTAATAGATGAAACATAATTGGGTCGGGCCTAGATGACAAAAAATGAAAAGGAGCGCATTAGGTACAATGGGAGGAAGATAGACACCCTTAAAACACATTTGCAGAAGTGAGGACAGAAAACCAAAATATTACCTGATGAGTTGATTAAGGCTAGCCTGAGCCTCTAGCTTAACAGGATCCTTGTCATCAAGCAAAGAAGAGGCATTCTTCAGTGTAAGACTGAACGTACAAACCTGAAAAAATGCAGTTTGGCATTACTAAAGTTCAGTACCAGTACAAAAAGCTGCTAGCCAACGCTTTTACCATTTGGGTTTCTCTTTTTTGTTTACATTTGTTGAATTGGTCTTTGATGTAATTTTCTGGTTATTTCTGCTACTCAGGCAGTAGTCGAGCATAAGATTGTATCCCCATGATGCATACAATCAGAACTACAGCTAATTGAGAGGAAGTTGCTTTCTGTATCCTTAAAATATATCACAAAATCAGAAAGAAATGTCAAACCTCAACACCTGTTCGAGATTGAAATGCGACAACTGAGTTTCGCTGATCTGGTACACAATCTCTTGTTGCAGAATTAAGCAGGCCCCGAATCTCTTCCACGTCAGCTGGCCGCCTGGCCCAGCACTTTCTGGTAATGGTTAAAATTTAAAAGGTAGTTTAACTCGATAAGACAAGACGGATATATTATGTTTCTCATAGTTATACAAAGGCATTGCAAAATTTGAGCCTGATATCGTAAACAAAAGATGGTGATTCTCATACTGATGTTTAAATTAAGCTTAGTTTATCTTAATCAACTAATAGCACAATGCATTATCAAATGATAAGATAAGATCATTACTTAATAATTGGTAGGCCTTTTCAAGTGTCTTATGAGAGGCCTCAATCGGTGCCAGCACATACTTGGAGGTTTTCTTCATTTGTTCCTTTAGCCATTCTTTCGGTCCAGCTTCAATCAAACTCAGAATTGGCTAGTTCATAAAGAATCATATAAATAATAGCATTGCATTCAAAAGCACGTAATCAAGACTTAAGCGTGGATCAATGTCATACAAATCCCCCAGGCAAAAGCTGCGCCTGATTTGGATGAAGCGAGAGAAGGGAGGAGAAACAAGGCAAGTGTTACACGGCGACTGGTGGTTAATTGAGCGAATCCATTTGCTGGTTGTACGGGAACGGTGTTGCCCGCCTTGGAGCAGATCCGACGAGACTGAAGGAGAGGATGAGCTGGAGCCTGGAGCTAGAGAGGTAATGGCTGAATGGATAACTGCTTTCATGGCGAATATTTTTAATTATTTAGACTTTTCTTTTTTTTCTTTTTATTTGTTCTATGGGCTTTTCTAGGCCATTTTGGGTCTGTTAAGATTATTCAAGAAAAGTATACCTAATACCACCCCATAAACAAGTAAACTGTTGAAATCTGATTCTGAGTTTGCTTTAGTATTGAATATTGGTAATTTGGTAGGTTGATTTGTAGCATGATGTGGAAGTATTGAATTTTGATGCGAATCACGTGCTTAAGCGAAGGGGAAACAAACAACCACCACATAATATGTTCTCCAGCTAGGCTTATTCTAAAAAAAAAATTAAGGTGCGAATGTGCTAATTCTTTGGTCATAAAATATCCCAAAAAGCAATTCCAGGGTAACAATTCTTATCCAAAAAGAGAGGTCGACTCAGTTTCTTACGTCCAACGGTCCAAGTGGCTCCGAATCATGCATCCCATGATTCTCATCTCACAACCACTGCCACTTGAGATTACTGACAAGAGAAATTTATGCTCTAGGTTCCTTCCTTTAGCCAAACAAAATCTTAAAAGAAATTTGCACTTTGAACTTTGTTGGATATAGCAAAGAATAATGCTATCGTGCTATTAAAATTGTTCATGTTGAATAAATTATTCAGGTTGAAATCTTATAAAAAATCAAATTTGTGATTTTTTTTAAAGTATTCTAGCTATTTAAAAAAAAACAGTCCTATTTAATATTAAAAATAACCTCTTTAAAATTGTTTTAAAAATATTTAAAATTTTTGCTAGAGAGTTCAAAAAATCACGAAATTTGATTTCCTAAAAATTTCAATATGAACAATTTATTGAGCAAGATAAATTAAAATTTTAAGATAATTATGTTTTTTAGTTAAGAACACGAGAGACCTTCGTGCTCCTAGAAGCACGATAGCTTTACTCGATATAATATATTAAATAGTTAAAGGTTGATATTATTGGCTTGAGCTCATCTTTATTTGACAATTTGCAAAGCAATTACAATACTAACATTTGCATAAGTTTAGTTTTGACGAGTGCAAGTTAAAACATGTACAATTGACCTATAGAAAGGTCATAAATGTGACGTGTCAAGACAAGCACAATAATGCAAGAAAAAGCAAAATAGAGGAAAACCGAGCATTGCGTTACAGTAACGCATGAAGAACCCGTCATAATGAATTAAAAGACGTCACAACGGATTTCCATCTGTTACAACGAGTCTCTAGTAAGAGGACCCACGAGATAGAAGATTTGGAGCTGAGAAAATCGAGTAAGTACTGGAAGAACAGAAGCATGTGTTACAGTAATGCTTCACAGAACCGTTACAACGGGTTCCAAACCGTTATAATGAGTTTTCCATCCGTTGTAACAGATTCTTGCTGAAGATGACCCAGAAGTTAGCTGCAGAGAATAACAAGGACAAAATTAGAAACTGTCAAACCCATTATAACGGATTGTTGAGTCTCTGTAACGGGTTGCATCTTTTTTGTAACGCATGAAGCGTATTTTGGAGATTTGAAGAGATGGGAAGTTTTGTGCCTATATATAGAGGTCATGTTCTTCCCATAAGATTTAGAAAGCCATTTTTCAAGTTTACAAGCACTTAAGAGCACATACAGAACACAAAAACTTTCTTCAACAAGCATGCAAACCAGGAAGTTTAGGATAGTCATTGTATAATCACATATTAGAGCTAGTTTCTTTTACTTTATTGTCTATTGTGTAGTCAATACAAGGCTTTGTTTGATTCAGATTGTGTTGTCAAGCAAATCATTTCTTGCTTCAAGTTGTGTTGTCAATCGAAGCATTTTTGTTATACCTTGCAAGTTTGGTATTGTTCATTGCAAGAGTCTTAGAGTCTTTTCGGATAGGCTACATTTTTTGTAAAATACTTTTGGTTACAGTGTTCGATCCTGATGTAGAATCGGGTGTCTCATGGAGTAGGCCTTGAGTAGCCGAATCACGTTATATCGCGTGTTCTTTGTTTTCTTGCTCTTACGTTCTCTATATTTTTTGTGAATTCTTGTGAACCAATTGAATTGCACCAAAACTTGTAAAATTATTAGGTGATTAAGATCTTGATTTTCTTGTACACACGCTTTCGCATAATTGTTACATAGGCCACCAATTTCCAACATATATGTTCCATTTGAAGAAGTTTAAATATTAATTTAAATACTGTCACACATATTGTTAAAAAATGACTAAATGAGTGCTAATTTAGTTTAACGTTATACGTTGATCAGACATTTTTATGTATTTTATATTAGAGTTTGCCTTAGAAAACGTGTAGAAACACCAGACAATTAATTTTAATTGCTGATAGATTGATTATAATTAATTTAATTAAACTCATAATAACTTAGAAATTAATTATATTTCGAAATAATATTACACAATATCAGACAAATTTCAGCTATAATTCAAGGAACAAGAGTATGTTAGGCCTACAAAAAACAATACAGGAAGCAAATGGTGAAACTAGGAATTGTTTTGTGAGTTATTCAAAAAAATAGAGTAAAAATTGATTGTTGCAAGTTTTGGAACAGCTCGTCAGTAGCAATTCCACGCGATACGAGACAACGACAACCCTCGAGTCAAAGACATAATTGGGAGTTAATTGAAAGCGTTTAAAAATTAACTTTATATGGAGTAAGTCACGATACTTTGAGAAAGTTTGAAGTTCAATCTTCGATGCAGATTATTTTTAGGAGTATTTTTCAAATTTATTTTTTGATTTTTTTGTGAGTGTGTTGTAAGATTTCAGTTTCGATAGGTAGGGTTTCTAATATTCTGATCCGATTTCAAAACATGTAGTATTCCAAGCAATCTCGGACCGACTCCTCATCCTAAGATCAATGAATAAAAAAAATAAACTTTACATCTTTCGATGCTTAATTATTATTTTTCTGCATAACTAATTTTTTTATTGTAGAATATCGTGGCAATTCTCTTGCATCTGGCTATTAAAAAATAAGGAAAAATTACTTCGGTGCCATCTAAAACTGGAGAAAATGTCGATTTGTCACCCAAAATCAACTTATCTCTTATTTGTCACTCAAAATCAACACTTGTTCCTTTATTTGTCATTTTTTTATTTTAAAGACAAAAATATTCATGCCCATCTTCTTTCTCCTTCTACTTCTTCATTGTCGGATCTTGTGAGGCTGCTGTCGCAACGGAAGTAGGGGTGACGTGGTGGCTTAGAATCAGGGCGGAGCCCACCAGTGGAGAAGTAGAAGGAAAAAAGAGATCAACAGAGATATTTTGTCTTTAAAAAATGATAAAATAAGATAGCAAGTGTTGTTTTTGAATGACAAATAAGAAAAAAAAGTTGATTTTGAAAGACAAATTCAGAATTTTCTCAATTTTGAGTGCACCGAATATTTTTTTCTAAAAGAAATGTTTTGAAAAAAGCAGTTAACACTTGCTAGCATATTTCTAATAAAGTGCCAAGCAGATAACATATTCACACATATAAAGTGGTTGAGAAGTGATTCCCGCAATAAAAGATTTGAAATTTGAGCCCTCAAAAGAAGTAATATTACGTCTTGACATCTTTCACATTCACAATAACAAAATCATCCAAACCAACTAATCATTATTGAATGGAAAAAAAGAAAATACATTTAGCAATAATGATCAATTGGTTTGGATGATTGCTAAATGAATTTTCTTTTTTGCCATTCAATAATGATCAGTTGGTTTGGATGATTTTGTTATTGTGAATTGTGAAAGATGTCAAGACATGATATTACTTCTTTGGCACTTAGGGTTCGTTTGACACTCTTGGTTTAGTAGAATATAGTGCTATTATATTCCAAGCAAGTGCCAAATATTGATTTAGATTTTCGAAATAGTGCAAAAAGTTGTTATTTCACTAAACCAACCAATATGTGGTATAGGGGTTTAGCAATTGTAGAATATCAATTAGTATTTGATTGCGTTGTATTATATTTAGTAAGTAAATTTTTTTTATATTATATCATTATGTTTATTATTTAATTTTATTATTTATGAAAATAACACATATTATTTTATTATTATTTATTAGTATTATTATTTTATTATTACTATTATTTATTATTATTATTATTTTTTATTAGTACTATTATATTTTATTATCATTATTATTTTTTATTATTATTTATTATTATTCTTATTTAGTATTATTATTTATTATTTTTATTAGTATTATTATATTTCATCATAATTATTATAATTTTATTATTATTCTTATTTATCATTATTATTTATTATTTTTATTATTATTTTATTAGTATTAAAATATTTCATCATCATCATTATTTTATTATTATTTATGATGAATATTATGATTTATTATTAGTATTTATTGTTATTATAATATTATTTATTATTATTATTATTTTTTATTAGTATTATAATATTTTATCATCATTATTTTTAATTTATTATTATTATTATTATTAATTTTAATAATATTATAAAATTTCATTATTATTATTATTATTTATTATTCTTATTATTTTTATTAGTATTATAATATTTCATCATAATTATCAACACTTCAACTATTTTAAACGATAAGTGTTAAATAATACTGAATAATTAAAAATAATAAAAAATATCATTTTTTTACCGCTCTTTCGAAATAATATTATTCTAAAAATTATTCTACTTTTATGTAGTGTTATTTCTTATTTGACAAACGAACTTAATAGTTATGTGGTGCTTGCTCTAGTTAGGAGTTACGACGGCTGATCAATGATGTGTCCGTAAAGTTCTTTTGACAATACAGCAGGGGCGGAACCAGCGGGGGGCCAAGGTGGGCCCCGACCCACCTTTGACCCATAAAAGTTTGAACCTCTTGTTTAATTTGTTAATTAAATTTAATTAAATGGTAAGATTTTAGTTAAAATTTTGATTAAAATTGAAATTTTTTATTAAAAATGTGTATAATTTAAGCAAAATTGAATTTTGGCGTCTTTATAACATTAAAATTAGACTATACTTACAAATCGACCCCCCTCTAACTCGGTGTTCTGATTCTGTCCCTGCAATACAGCTAAGTCATCAACCGACTCGACCGCATAAAAAAAAAGGTAAATTATCTAAAATTGTAGATATACTCTATATAAAATAGATTACACTGATAACTGATTATATCACTCCCCTCTCCTCTTCTATTCTCTTTCAAAGTTAGATGCGTTGCGAATAAATCTCTTTTCCACGAATTAAATTTTATTCTCAGTTCCTCACTTTGGCAACTACCTTAACATTATCTTTCGGATTTAAATTATAGACCGGGTCTATCTCGATATTCCCCTTAATTCTCTTAATTACTTTAAAACCCAGTGGTTCTTAGCTATGCAGCTATGCTTCCCCGCCATCGCCCTTTCTCGGATCCTCTCCAAAGTATACTAACACAGAAAGCACGCTGAAACTTTGGGATTTCTTCTCTGTTCACTCCACGTAACTCATAATTTAATCTGACGGTTGAAATTACTTTCTATAACTATGCAGAGTACGGCTGAAATTCAGGCCCCATTTACACTTCCAAGTCCTTTTCCTCTATACCGAGGCACAAGATAACTATCCTCCAATTCTCCAATCAGATCGATCCAAGTGGCTCAACCCGACAAGCCTGTCCGAATCTTCTCTAGAATCAGGTGCGATTATTTTGTTCCTCGGGACCATCGTATCTCACCTTCTTTCTTTCACAGCGCCGGTTCGGTTCCCAGTGGCATCGCCGGAAATTACAACTAGTGCCACAGAATTGAGGCATTGCTGGTGGTGGTGGTGGTGGTATTGTGTGGAGAAGCGAATTTATTCGCCTTTTGCCTTTATCCAAATCCAATACGACACGCGTTGCTTTCTCCGTGCATTAGCGTTGCGTATCCCTATTTAAGGAGCCCGAAGCATGCGTTTCACCACCGCATTTCGTTTCTTCTCTTCTTCTCTTCCTTTTCTCTCCACAAGAGGTCAGAACTGGACTCCCTCTCTCTTAATTTCTCGTATTTTTTTCTTTTACTTGTTGAATCGAGAGAACTTCTCGTCTTTTTTGTTGCGAAGTTGAATTCTGGAAAGGATTATATTGCTGAGTTCCAGGTTGTTCTAGTAATTAAAGTGTCTCGGTTGACAAATTAGTTGATAGTTTCACTTTAATAATTTGCCGATTTGATACTTAATAGTTTGATTAGCCCCAAACCAGTTCTCTGGGCTAGAAATGATATATCTGGTTTGGTCTGAACGGGATTTCATAGTGTATACAGTGAAACTAGTCGTGTACTCGTGTGTGATTTTTATTTGAATGTAAACCTAGTCTGATTAAGATTCGATTATTTTTTAGACGATGATGATCAATATTTGTTTCCTAGGTGCCTCCGCCCTTTTTTTACGCGGAGTTATCCGGAGGAAACTAAGTTGTTTCCAGAATTCTAGTTGTTCTACACAAATCTAAGTTGAATTCGGTGCTTCTTTTAGTCAAATCTAAGTTGTAGTCGGCTTCTTGTTGGTTTCTATTCAGAAAACAGACCCTGGTTTGATCCAGCTTGAAAACTAATCTGATTGTAATTTCAAGTCTATTTCACATTGTAGCTGTGCAGTTCACCTTGTCCTATTTGTACAGACACAAATGGATAGTCCCAGTTTCCAGGTTAACTTGACTCTTTAAATCATATTAAACAGTCTGTATTTTGTCTGACCTGAAGATTTTTCCAAGCTGTCTGATTTCATAGTATATTGTGTGTGGCATGGTCTGACAACTAGATCTCTAGTTGCTTCTGTAGAGAGATAAGCTAAACAAAAGTTCTATGCTCTTCTGAGCTAATAAGCTCCCAATTGCTAATTTTAATTGAAAATTTGAAGTTGTCATGGAACCCTGTAATTGCCTCGAAACATCAGGCATACCTTGCTGAATATGTATTTCGCAAATTCTATGTGCGCGTCTTTGAAATATTGTGGATCCACATCATTGATAACATATTGTACTTGGTAGTCAATTCAGTTGATTTAACAGTTAACACTTGCCAATACTAAACTACCCTGGTTAAGTTGATTGAATTGCTAGTAAATTTTTTTATACTCTTTTACTGATGTGCATAAAGACCGAAAATGGTCATGGAGTTAATATTTCTTAATTATTTTCCTTTCTGAAATTCTGAAATTGTAATTCTCTCCTGAATCTATAAATGTTACAGAGGGTGGGGGAGTGAGTTTGAGAAGTTCCATGGACACTACTTTTGAGTGAAAAGTCTATTGTCCACACAGCTGATTTTTTATGTTCTTCTCCAGTCCATATGTTATTTTGGAAATATTTGACATGATGTAGATGAATTATGTCTCTAAGGGAGTCATGACTTGTGTTCCTTTTAAACCCAACAAGTTTCTAGATTCCACAAGAATTTCTCTAGAACTTCAGTTCCTAACTAATCACTGGGATCATTTGGCCTTTTTCTAAAGGATATTATGACTCCTAGTTAAATCCCACTTCAAGAGAAGCAATCCAATTTTTCTAGCTCTCTATCCGAATAGAATAATGTATGTACTTTAGTTATTCTCTGATATAATTGTATCTTACTTTCAAATAGAAGTGAATACTTTTTGGCAAATAATAAGAAAATTTGTTTGCATTGAACTTGTCTTCACTTCCTGCCAACAGTGCTCATCTCCAATTAGGCATTTATGAATGTCAGCTTTTCAAGGATAACTGTCTCAAGTATGTTGTATAAATACTAAGCCCATTCTATCATTCTGTTTGCATCCAATCTTTTCTCATCAGAACACACACACACATACAGAGAAGGGAGGGAGGGAGAGAGAGAGAGAGAGTCTTATCAGTACCTGTGTACTATTCTAGCTGTGTGATGTTTTTGTTTGCTTGCAATAGACCTTTAATTTAATTCAATATACCCTTGGCATCTCCTTCCAAGTTTGAGAGAGAGAGTGGTATGCTCATGCTTTTAACAAGAAAATGATTGTAAAATACTTCTGTTCATGAAAATAATGCTTGACAAACTGCTTCCAGTAAGCTGGACAGTAGCATGGTTTATCCTGCAAGTTGTTATGTTGTACTACTTTTGGTCCACTATATTTTTTGTACATGCTCACTTTTGGTGTTTGTCAGTGATTTTTTGTACATATCCCAACCATCAAAGTTAACTTCCCTTAATTAAATGTTTCCTCATTCACTGCATTCATTATTTGAAATTCTGATGATATATAATACAATCTAACACTATAATGATTATGATCTATTGTACAATCTAACACAATAAAAGCAGGGTGCTGCAATTGGATCTCTAAGGTTGCAATGGAGCCAATGGTTGGTGAAGTCTGGTCGAGTACACAAATAGCAGGAGAAAGTATCCCAATAGGGAAGCAGATTTTCTGTAACAGATCATTAAATATGAAGAATATAACGGCTGTTGGGTTTGACATGGACTACACTCTTGCTCAGTACAAGCCTGAGACATTTGAGGCATTGGCCTACAAAGGGACCGTTGCCAAGTTGGTTAATGATCTCAAATATCCCGATGAGGTTAATAAGTTTCCATCTTTACCCTCGTGCATGAGAAATGTTCCATTCCCCAAATAAACGCCCTGTTTTTATGGAAATAAATTACCTTTTCTTACGAAAAAACTTATTTTCTTGAGAAAAATCTTTTTTGTAGCACAAAATCTCCTCTATCTAAAGAGGTTATTTGGCTATTTCTTGAAGGCATGCTAGGTAAGGGGCATATGAGACATGACCCATGTTTTAGTAGACCATATGAAATATTTCTCATCTTGCATGGTTAATATTTTATTTTGTTTTCTGTTCAGCGGTATATTTTAATCATTTTTATTATTTTTACCCAAGTGCACAATTTTTATATTATAACTTGTTAGTACCATAGAAGTTAGCATCTTACGATACGCGATGCGTATCTTTCAGTTCGATACGAGTCAAAGGGCGAGAGATACGTATCTTACGGTTCGATACTAGTGAAATTCAAGGGTGAGTCGCCATTTCTCAAGTTAAATAACTTAATATGCAAGGAATTTACATCGATATCAATTGACACTTACCAATATATTTAAAATTACGATGGTTTCTTTAGTTCTTTAGATTTTTTTTGTTAGATACTAATTACTATAATCCTTTTGTTATTTTAAAAATAGCTTAGCGTATCTTAGCGACACGATACGATATACGATACACGATACGATACAAAATCCATCGATACACGATATATTTTACGATTCAACTACTATGCTTGTTACTATTTCAGTTACTGAAGTGGCAGTTT
>CAXKVX010001324.1:0-42343 GCA_964058865.1 Eleocharis quinqueflora
GTCTGTTACTGTAGCTCAAACAAAGCGGACACTGGCATATACTGCTACTCTGATTTCTGAGTTAAATTTTTTTCAAGGTACAGAACCCGTCTTCCGCCTCTCAGAGTCTCAGCAGTACATAAATTGACAAGTCACAATAAATATAACAATCAACAAATGATAAGTATCAATCTTTATCCAATAAATGACAAGTTCAATAATAAATATAATAAATGACAAGTATCAATCTTATCCAATAAAAATGAAGTTAGAATTATAAGAACTCAATCTTCTAGTCATATGTGATGACAAATTAATGCCTGATATTTTCTTTTTTGAAAGGCCTGACAGAAGCTGTCAGGTTTTAATGCCTGATATTTTCATTGTAAGTAAGAATCGATCGAACAGCCCTTATATCTTATCGTTAATTAACTATTGGAGACTTATACAAGCCATTAGAACTTCAAAATTATTAACAAAAAATGTCTTGGAAATTTGTGACACATTGAAGACAAATCAAAGACATTATGAGGTGATGAAGACAATTAAATTAATTGCCTTCTAAAATCATACTAATTAAATTACAGTTGTTTACAAAAACTACATGAACATAACCCTCCCTCTATTAATCAGACTTTGCTAAATTCTTGTTAGAAACTGAGTGTAACAATATTCAAAAGCGAAACACGAGCTCTAACCAAACTCTGAAACACCCTCTCGCTGCCGCTCTCCAAATCCATGATGCATTTTTCTAACACCTCCAGTTTCTCCATGGCCACAATTTCCTTCTCCTCTTCAGAGCATTTCTTCTTGAACAAACCCTCCATCAGTGAAACTCTACTTGATCCCATGGCCACCATTGCACTAGAAGCATATGCGGCAGAAGAAGATGTCGATGCGACCTTTGACAACACCTCCACCGATGCTAGTGCAGCTACAGTTACTGCATCTCTTACAACAGTACCTATCTCTATATCAGAACTACTGCAACCACTTGTGACATGGCGTGCAGCGGTAATAAGGTGAGAAATCTCTTTCTCTATATGTCGTTGAGTTCTTACAGATGCGGCGAGCCACATTGCATCATGCCGTCTTAATGCAGAGTGGAACTCCGTGTGGTTTTGTTTAAGCATGATAGCAACTGATCTAACGGAGCCGTAAACATCTGCAAGGCATAGAAGGTCATCAAGAAGCCGGTCTGTGCATTCAGCACGACAGAAAGATTCTCTTGATTCAGGGAGATTGAGTACTTGTTGAACCGCGGATATCAGTTCGTCTATGTGTTGAAGCCCAATGGCTGGAGAAGGATCCCGATCAGCTTGAGCGAGCCAGGAGCGTATTGCATGAATCTCGACCTCGAGATGTGACACGAGTGGATGAGTCGAGAAAGGAAGGCTGGAAGTGCGTGCATGCGAGCGGCTGAAACCAGATACCATTTTCCTTCTTCAGTTGATCGTTTGATCGATCGCTTATTAATTTGATTGTTTGCAGTCGTGCAATTGGCTCTAGCTAGGTACTGTTTTGAAAACCAGTTTGTAGGAGATAAGAAATATGGATTGCGGCTTGGTTGGATATAAAGGGGAGAAGACTGAGAGAGGTGGTTGTACCTTGCGCGTGATTGTACTGTACATATGATATGAGTTGGTTCTGTACTTGAAATAAAAAGAAATCAGAGGCACACGAGTGGGTAGAGAAAGCGAGGGGTTGAGGCAGGAGGAGACAAAACTATGATCCGCGAATAAAGCTGCTGAATGCTGATACTGAGTCTTACTGTTTTTTTTGTCTTATTTTAATTTCTTTTTTTTTGTTGGATTTAGAATATGATTTCTCGCAGCAACTAGGAAGCATCACTAAAATGGGTTCCCATGTTTGATGATATTCATCTCGTTTCATCACAAACTTTGTGGAATTTGTGGAAGAAGAAATATACCGAAATAATTGTTTTTTCAATGTACTTCCATTTTTTGTCAAGGTGTTCCTTTTTTAATGAAGAGAAATGTTATTTTTTCTAGAAAAAAGGTTATAGAATTATTATATATTTCGTATTGAATGATGTTTTTTTGTTATTATTGCATGTATGTTCAAATGATAATGGAGATGACGACAATAATTTAGGAAGTATCACTACAATTTTACCTAATAATTAATTTTCTCCCAATATATCCCACACTTCTGTGTTTCTAGTGAAGTATTAGAAATGATCAATTTTCTTTTATCTGTTATCGTTTTGTGAATTTGTTCCAATGAAAAAATTATATAATAATTAATTGTCTTTAGCTCTTCCTCTAAAAAAATTAAATAGATTTGCTAAATTTGTCTCAATTGTTACACCAGTACGTCTGAAAAAAAATGTTCAACACATCTTCACTGTCATTTTTTCTGATGTCCCTTGTACCTTCATTGTACGATCTTGCGCGTATATGACGAAATTTCTTTTTATGTTCCTATGGAAGAGCCGTTACTTAATCCACTTCTCCTAAATTATGTTATCTGAGCTGTAATGCTCATGCTCTGTTTTTGTCTTATTGGGAGTATTACTAAATAAATACAGCGCATGAGGGAATCTGTGCAATTTAGTATTCAAATTTGACTTCTGAAAATGCAACACCAGATCGTTTGCCAGAAAAAATAAAACCAGAGTAGACCCGGTATACAAGATTTTGGATTGAGCTGGATGCTCAGTACCAGTACGTGACATAGCTGTCATCGTTGAAAAGCTACCACGTAAACCCCCCCCCCCCCCCCCCACAACAATATTTTCAGATTAGGTCATTAGGTGGTTGTACGTATGATGTATCCATCTAGGATTGAAATCACCTGCCTTTTAACACACGAAAAGAAGAGTCATTCTTTTTACATTTGAACCGTCGAATTTGAACGAACGGATTAGATCTCATATAGAAAGCCTTCTCAATCAAAGTTAAGCCGATTTGAGCCGTCCGTTTTTTTTGACGGCCAAGATGTGAATAATAGAGCCCTCATTTTTGTTGAAAATAATAGCAGATTCGGACCCATCCATCTAAGGGTGCACATTGTAACTCGATTTTTTTTTGTTTTTTCAAAGGATCTGGAACAATAAATACAAACTATTATCTATCATTGTGCGACATGGCGACACTGTTCACGAATGAACATTGCCGTTTTTCTCTTTTTTTCTTTTTTTTGCGAAGGTTTTTTTCTGGGCGTAGTTTTTTCTTTTCGCGATTTCTTCTGCCTCTGTCTGCGTGTTCCTTCGTATGGTTGACGTGTTATACTGTTCGTTCGCAACAGTACGAAACTTTTTTTGCCGATTTCTTCTATCGCTCGCTGTGTATTTGTTTGGATGGTTGACGCATGTCCTCTGTATTTTGTCTTCCAGTAAAGAAGCCAGTGCCACCGCTTCTCCGTTTCTCATTCGCAACAGTGCCATTTTTTCGTTGATTCTTCCTGCTGCTCCCTCCACTACTCGACGCGTGGTAATAATTTTTTTTGTCGCATGTATATACGCGGAGCGTGTTTGCACGCTTAGTTTATATCAATGTTCAATATATTCCAAACGCCATAATATTTTAAATGATAAAAGTTTGTTTCCAGCAAAAAGTAGCACTACTTAACCTCACAGGAACAAAGTAGCGATACTTAACCTCCAGCATGTTAACTCCAGAGAGAGTGAATATGGTTATTAAAATAATTAAGTATTTTTTTTGCAATTTATGCGTAGTTCAGTCTCTAATGACAATTTTAAGTCACAACATTTGTGTCAATTTAAACAATCAACCGGTATGACTTAATATTATTTTAACTAGCAATTCAAAACAATTCGTAAACAATTCAAAAACAATTATAATTCTAGCAATTATGTTTTTCTCAAACAATGATATAACAATTTAAATAAAAAAAAAGTTGAGAAATCAGAAACAACGCAAGCACACACAAACATCAAGATTTAACGGAGTTCGGCTATTGACAAGTCTACTCTCCGAGACTTCTAATCCCTGATGCGGTAACGAGATTGAGCCGATGCACTAACACACAAATCTCTTACAAAGATCTAGATCTAGCTTCTTACACATCAAGAATGAAGACTAGATCTGTTGTAAATAGCAATAACTTGAATAGAATTAAATGCTTTGATTTTTAATAGTTAAACTTGAGATTTCAGTTTCGAAACGATCAATGTAACTAGATTTCAGTTTCGAATTAATGACACGAAACACGAAACACGAAACACGAAACACGAAACACGAAACACGAAACAAAAAAATTCACTTCGTTTAAGTGCATTAGTGTTAAAAATCAATTTCGTGTGAAACGAAACGGTAAATAAAACAATTTTTCTTTCGTGAATAAAACAAAACGTAATGTTTTTCTATTACGTGAACAAACAAAATGAAACAAAAAATTATCAGATTGCGTAATCGTTTCGTGCGTTACTGATCTACATAAGATAAATTAAATTGGTACTATGCACAAGCCAACCAGACTGTCCTTATACGGATCAAATTTAGATCAGATCAAAGCACAAGTCCGAGAAGACAAGTTGGTCTCAGAAATTTTAAGAGATTCAGATCCAATATAAGTTACTACTAATTCAACGGAAGTCTATAATGATTTCCCTTAATTTGCTTCTTTTTATGCTTGCTTGAATTAATAATTTTGATAAAACTTACCACGTATGGTTCCTTTTGTCCAGCTTAAAGCTATTAGGTAGCTTTTTTATTTCTGGAATTTAGAATAATGAAAAAAATGTTAAAAATGACTCATTTTCTTTTCACATGATTAGAAGAAACCATAGTACTGTCTTCTTCTTCTTTTTTTCTCTCTTTGAAACTCTCTTGGAGGTTATTGCATCCAGTGTAACAGTCCATTAATCCTAAAATAAAAACTCAAAAAGGAATCATATTATGATTTATGTTACTATTTCTTCAATATTATGTCAAAAAATCATACCTAGCGTTGTCAAACGCACGAGACGATAATGCAAATATCTTCTTGCATTTACAGTGCGTTTTAAGAGGGTAAGGAATTTTTTTGCGTCTTACATTGCGTTTAATCAACGTAAGGATATCCCCTTGCGTTGAGCGTTGTATTTAGTTAAACGTAAGAAACATTCAAAACGTGCAATTATTTTTTTAACATTTGCAACTACTAATGGTGCACAACTAGGGGTGCACAAAATACTCGTGACTCGCTCGTGTTCGGCTCGCTAACAACTCGTTCGTTAACAGCTCGAGTGTTAACGAGCCGACCCGAGCCAGCTCGTTAGTAAACGAGCCGATCTCGAGCTGTGACAAGCTCGGCTTGTTTAAGTATCGAGACCTTAGCGAGTTAATTTGGACCATCGAATTGATTACCACCATATCTAAATAGATCATTACCAGCACAACAGAGCCAAAAAAATTACGAAAAATCCCCTGAAAATAGAAAAAACCCTGAAAACCCACATCGACAACAAATCAAAACATAAGTATAAAATATTAAAATTAACTGTTTTCATCACATAAACATAATTGTTTTCCACCACAAACAAAAACCTCGTGCAAACCCTATACAAACAAAATAAAAAAATCGGAGTTAGAAACCCTATACAAACTTATACAAGTCCTTACTTAATTAGGACTCCAATCTCACTCCCATGACTTCCTCCATTCAATTAGGACTTCGATCCTTCCTCAGCTATATTTTAATTTAAAAAATTCTTACTGTCAGATTGATAATTTCACTCTCTTCTCTTCTTCTTTTCCTTGGCCTTGCCCTTGTTTGGCTTAATTTTCCTTTTCTTGCTGCTCTGTGATGCTTCCCTTCTCTTTTCCTGTGGCCTTGCTGAAGTCAACCAGTCAAAGTCCTTGGCCACGAACTGTAAGTGGGGGTAAATAATACTATACTTGTGGATACGACAGAGAAGGATATGGACTACCTGTCTAGCCTTCTCTAGGTCCATCTGTTTCAAAGAAAGAATATATCACTAATATATATAATAATTTAAAATAACTTCCTAAATTTGAACATTACCATAATTGGTCTATCTATTACTATATAACATGGACATTTCTATTATTATAATTGGTCAATCTATTACTATATAATAGTGAACATTTCTAATATATTTTTAAACTACTAAAGTCCTAAATCCTAAACTCTAAAATCCTAAACCATAAAACCAAAACCAACTCATAATTGATTATACGCTAAACTCTAACACAAAAAATTTAAATTTTAAATGAATAATGAAAGCGACCATTTAATATATTGAGAGTGCAATCATTTCAATATTGATCAGTGAACTAATTGCAAAACAATCATTTTCAATTTTGGACTAATAAGTAGTAATGAACATTGAACATTGCGTTTAGGATTTTGTGGGTACTAGATACGTACAAACTTTGAAATATGCGCGAAACGATGCACAATGTTCTCGAGAAGAAGAGACGAAGACGTGGAGTATTCTAGAAGGAGACGAAACGAAAATGCATTATAATGAACTTTCAGTATAAATCTATGACTGTAGAAGAACTGCGATGCTGTGAGAAATCTGACGCAACCCTAGATCCCCTGGTAATTTCTTATAGAAAGATTTGTTTTCAATGCCGAAACGTTTTTATTTTACGTTTGAATTTTTTGCTGCTATCTCAGCACCGATTGAAAAAGCCTATTAGTCAAACTCAGCAAACCTCAACGTATATATGTTTTTCTTTCCTCTCAGACACTATCATAATGTGCTTGTCTACTATTCTGTGTTGGTCTAAACTTAGTGTAGATAAAAATATCCCTTCTAATTTTACTATCTAGAATAACAATCTTACTAAATGTATCCCTTCTAATTTTACGATGCAGCCTCCTCATTCACTGTTGAGATGTCCACCAGAGTTGCTTCAAGTACAAGTCTGATGTTACTCCTAAAACGTTGAATTACAAGTCTGATGTTACTCCTCATTCACTTGTACTTGAAGCAACTCTGGTGGACATCTCAACAGTGAATGAGGAGTTGCATAGCCTGCTCAAATGGCTCCCATTTCCCCCGGACAAGGCAAACCCGGCATGGGCCGGTCGTTGCCTGGATTGTTGCGCAGTTGCTCATAAACCGGGAGCCTGTGCTGGATTCATGGTCTGTAGGCGTTGTAAAAAACAGGGTCATGCGGCAAAGGATTGCCCTGCCAGGACCACACACCAATTGCTTCGGCCTTCGGAACTCCAGCCAAGAGGTTCTACTTCGATGCCCTACAATCGAAGAAACTCTGTTTTCTGCTTGGTCCACGAAACTCCCAACCTTACTCACGAAATCAATCGACTTCGGAGGGCAATTGTCATTGACACCCGTTTCTGCCCTAAGGCCACCTCACAGTTGATCTTCACAGACTTCTCAGCAGAACTACGCAGCTCTGTCGCACCTCAATTATCAAAAATTAAGGAAAACAAGTTCCTATTAATGCTGCCGAGGGGTGTAAACAGAGACAGTTTTCTCGCTGCTGACCATGCTCAGCTTCAGAAAAAAGGTTATGTTTATTACCCATGGTCACCACTCACCTCCGCTCCAAAGGCAACGCTAAGATATCGCGTCTGGCTTTGCCTGCACGACCTACCACCTTATTCCTGGACCTTAGAACATATCACGTATATCACGGCTAGCTTTGGTCTGGTGATCGATCATGCTAGGCTGGACACAACCGATTCTTTCGAATTTCTGGATATACAAGTGGCTTGTCCCGATCTCTCCCTCATACCTGAACGGGTCTTCTTGTTTACCCTCGGGGTGGCCCCAAAAATAAGAATCGAGGTTCGAGGCTGGATCGACCACCCTTTCGAATTCGAGGTGCCAGAAGATACCACCCCTTCGGAAGAAGACTACCGTGTCTATCTGAAGCAATTCAAAAAGGCACAAACTGGAATGGAGATCGACCCGGTAGATCCGCTCGATGCTCTCCCGTCGGACTGGCTTTACAGCAAAAGCATTCTGGCCGATCTGCTAGCGGCAGCGCCACCGTCCTCGGCGAGGCGTTTCATCGATAGGATATTAGCAGGACAAGAGGAGCTTCGCAACAAACAAAAGACTGACATCTCCCTTCAGCACCGCGACAAAAAGGCCTCAGAAAGACAGAGCCAGAGCTCCAGCTTTAGAGCTGAGCAAGACAGAAAGGACCCTTCTAAATCTGTCGCCCCTGTCCAGGTTTGGACAAAAAAGGACTCTGAAAAAGGAATTTCACAAGGTGAGAAATGGAAGGGAAAAGGACCTCTTTTAGAAATACCCAAGGAAAAAATCAGATTGAATGATGGGCCAAAGTTGCTAGCTTCAGCCATTCGGGCCGCGAGCCTAGGAGTGGTTCGTAGCCTTCACCTGGATCACTTTAGCTCTAAGACTAACCCAACAACCCAGCTCTCCATTGAAAGCATGAACCCAGCCCAAATTGCTAAGCCCAACTCCCCAGCGCCTTTATACCCACCCCACCAGCTTTTTGCCATATCCCCGCAACTCGAATCCCTAGTGCCTTTAAACCCAACTTTCCCCCAAGCCCATCTCACCCTTAACTCTCCCAAACCCATCTCCTCCACAGCTCTTATAAGCCCAAATCTCCCCCAGCCCCCCCAAGTCCACCTCTCCCCCAAGTCCATCTCTCATCCAAGCCCAATCACCTAAACTAAACTCTCCTCAAGCAATACTCGAAGCCTGCACAACCCAAGACTCCCCCGATCATATCTTCCCCTCTCCCAACCCCATCACCCCACCTGATACGGACCAGCAAACCAGCCTTCCCCAACCTTACCCGACCCTCTCTCCCACTGTCGCGACTCTGACCTCAGCAATCCACTTTCTCCCATCCCCAACCCCCACCAAACAAATCACCGATCCCCAGCCCCAAACCACCAAGCCCACGCCTTCAACGACTCCTCAAATCCCATCACCTCCCACACTAGCCCCGGCTTTAACCTCTCACGAAATCACTCAACCTCACCAACCCTCACTCTCCTCTGTCAGAGTAGCGACCCGCCCCCCTCTGGCGTCGCACCAGCCGCGTCGCAGCAGTCGAACCTACAAGCAAAAACAGTACCAGGACATGGTCCTCACCCCCATCAAAGGAAAACAGAAAGGAAAAAAACCCATCAATGCCTCACCAGATAAAACAAAGATTGAAGATATTCTCAGATGCCTCGAGGAGGAGCGCTTATCTAAAGGACCCCTCGCTGAAAAGGAAATTGAAGAACTCGCTGCCTTTGTCGAGATGACAATCGACAACCAGTCTCTCACAGCAAACATCAACACAGATGCGGGTAATGAAAGGGAAGAACTCATGGACGACTCGGGTGAGGATCTCCTAGATGAGGTGGATTACGGTTCATTCGAGGATGACGAGGTGCAGACCAACCGCACCTAAGGAAGGAATGCAGACAGGAGCTGCATATGCGAGAGCGATGTTATCATTGTTTCTTTCTTTTTTTTGGGTTTCTTATCTTGGGTTTACTGTTACCTTTCATAGGTTAGCGGTTTTTTGGTTAGGATTAGTTCTTTGCTTATGTTTACTCTGATATCTTGGAATGTACGGGGTCTGGGTGCCCCATCAAAACGCACTGTGGTAAAAAACTTATTGATGGATATCAACTGTCATATTTTATGTCTCCAGGAAACTAAACTTCACATCATTGATCTTTTCACAATACGACAATTCTCTCCCCCTTCTTTCAACAATTTTCACTATACGGAAGCCATTGGAACTAAGGGTGGCACTTTAATAACTTGGACTGATAATATAATCCACTCTCACTCAATGCAACACAATTATTCCTCCACTGTAATCCTCCAATCCCACTCTACAAAATTCATGCTCACAAATGTCTATGGACCTACAGAGGACTCTCAAAAACTTCCTTTTCTAAATGAGTTGAGTACTATTAGAAGATTAAATGACCTTCCATGGATAATTGTCGGAGACTTTAACATATTACGCTCGCCACATGAAACCACCTCCACATCCTTCAACCTAGGAACCGCCTTGGAATTCAACCATTTCATTGATGCGAACTTTCTAACGGAAATAAGGCTACAAAATAGAAACTTCACCTATTCAAACAAACGACCCCACCGAACCTTATCTAAATTAGATAGAATACTAATGAGCGAAGAATGGAACTCCTTGCCAACCCCATTTAAGGCAAGCTTAACGGATATTCCCTCGAAAATTTCAGACCATATCCCCATAAGACTAACACTACATCGGATAACCCATAGAAGTAATAGAGTCTTCAAATTCGAAAGATTCTGGCTTAACTACCAGGAAACAAAGGACATAGTGGCTAAAGCTTGGGACATCCCTAACCCCTCCACAATAATGGCTAAGGACGTTATGCGTCGCCTAAGCGCAGCTAAGAAAGCTTTACAAGCCTGGGCCACCAAAAAATTTGCCAACTTCAAATCTCACCTAAGGAATACACGAAAAATCATCCAATCCCTCGATAAAGCAGAGGAACATAGAATTCTTCATCCGAATGAATTTCTATTTCGGCTCAAACTATGACAACATGCATATAACCTAGCCTTGATTGAGGAATCCAAATGGCAACAACGCTCCTCCATAAGATGGCTCAAACTCGGAGATAATAACACAAAATACTTCCATCGTGTGGCCTCCTCCCGGTACAAAAACAATTTGGTGGAAACTTTACATGCACACAATACCACTTACACCGACCCTAAAACAATAGCTTTGGATTTTGCCAAACACTACAAAGATATTTTGGGTATAAGCCAGGAGACCACCACTATCCCGACTAACCTAATCCGAGGCTCCCCCTTAGAAGATTTTGATAACCTTCAGCAAGGATTCTCAATAGATGAAATCAAGCAAGGAGTGTTCAACTTAGCAAAAGGCAAAGCATCTGACCCTGACGGCTTCCCATCGGAATTTTCCCAGCACTACTGGTCAATAGTTAGCCCGGTAATGTATAAAGTTGTGAATGCCTTCTACATGAACGAACTGGATTTATGGCGACTAAATCAGGCGTGCATCGCATCAATTCCAAAAAAAGAAGGTGCTAACACATTGGAGGACTTTAGGCCAATAAGCATCATATCCTCAATTCCAAAAATCATCTCGAAGCTTCTTGCCACACGACTCCAAAAAATACTCCCAAAATTGATCTCGCCATTCCAATCTGCTTTCATTAAGAATAGGAACATCATGGAAACTTTCATTACAGCCAGAGAATAAATAATCTTACGAAACAAGCTTAGAATACCGACAGTCATCTACAAAGCCGACATCAAAAAGGCTTTTGACACCGTGTCTTGGGATTTCATTCTCAACTTGCTCCGGGCAAAAGGTTTCCCGGAAAGATGGACTCTCTAGATTAAAAACATCCTCATCTCATCTTCGTCCTTCATAAAGTTAAATGGATTCATAGGTCCCACTTTTTTTCACCAACGCGGACTAAGGCAAGGAGACCCCTTGTCCCCTCTTCTCTTCATATTGGTTGCCGACTCCCTCCAATCGATGCTCCAGGCCATTGACAGCCCATTTCTCACCACACCTACTCTCCTTGTCACCGCCTATCAATTTGCTGACGACACTCTCCTAACATTGGATGCACACCCGTCAAATTTACGCAAAATCATGGAAACCCTACGATCATACGCAAACATGACGGGGCTACAAATTAACCTTAATAAAAGCTCATTTGTTGCTCTGAATGTTCCAAACTCGGCAATCAACGTTGTACAACAGATCCTCCAATGCTCAAAAGAAGCTCTACCCATCAAATATCTCGGACTCCCACTATCCCTTCATAGTCCAACCAAAGCAATGCTTCTTCCCCTTCTCAGAAACTTTCAGTCTAGGCTACAATCTTGGAAAGGAAAACTCCTATCCAAAGGAGGTCGCCTGATCCTTATCAACTCTGTCCTTAATGCACTTCCCATCTACTTCATGCAAGCCTTTAAACTACCAACATGGATTATCAAACATATGGAAAGGACAAAAATGAGATTCTTCTGGAAATGTCAGGATCAACCAGCTCGGGGCTGCTGTTTGATTAACTGGAAAACTATCTGTCTCCCTAAACCTAATGGTGGACTTGGAATACTGGATCTCAAATCCATGAACATCGCTTTGCTTCTGAAATGGGTTTGGGTAATATACTTAGATGATCAATCCATATTATCAAACTTTATAAAAACTCATTACAACATTCCAAACCCTACAGGCAATGAAACCATGCCATCACAATCATACCCATCCTTCTTTCTCCGAGATATTTTCTCCTTCCTCCAAATCTTTCAAACATCCACATCATTATCCCCCGAGGGACACCTAAAATGGAATTGGGATTCTTCCGAAAAATACTCCTCAAAATCAACCTACCAATTCATCATCAATCCAGGAATCAGATCGACCACTCATACAATACTTTGGAAAATTTGGGCCCCACTAAAAGCAAAAATATTCCTCTGGTCACTACTCCAAGACAAACTACCGACAAAAGAAATACTTCTTTCCAAAGGAATTCAACTCGAAGATCAAAACTGCACACTTTGCCAAACTCGAGTTATGGAAACGTCAACCCACCTCTTCATACAATGTCCCTACTCTCAAGCAGTGTGGCGATCGATGACGCAACAACCTATCTCTTCGGATACTGACATTACAACCTTCTGGCTGAGTCTCAGAGGACGACTAAACGGAAGCAACCAAAATATTTGGGACTAAAAACTCTTAGCCACATTATGGGGAGTATGGAAGGAGAGAAACGCCCGCATTTTCTCGGACAAGAGAAGACCAGTCAATCTAACAACAGCAGCCATAGGATATGAAGCTTCTGCATGGATTACTCACTGTAGATAGTATTTTCAGAATATTTCATATCTTATTCCCTTGTAAATAAATAATGTAACTTTTGTAACTTTTTTATCTTATATTAATAAAATTCATGTGGGCCCAACCCACCTTCAAAAAAAAGACAATGCATCTAATCAAGGACCAAGTAAATTCAATCCAATTGATTTTAGTGTGTTTAAACCTTCATAAGATCTAGAGACTCGATATCAAATCTGCAACTATCACTCAAATGATCGAGAAGGTGTGACTGAATTGGATATTAGATTATTAGATATATTATTTTGAAACTTATGTTGTTGTTATTATTGATATAATTGATTTCTCATGAAACTTCTTTATGTTAAATTATTTTAGAATTATTTATGTAGAAATTATTGTTATTATGTCTATATTAGACGTTATGTCGTATTACGTTTTGAGGAACAAAATTATAGATCTTACTGACATGAATTTCTAACTACGTTACTGGATATAATAGGCGGCCATAACCTTTTGGTGGTTGCCATAAATGATAGAAAAAGAAATACATAAATATCTATATTACAACTGGATGATGGCAAAATTATTTCTATATTGTTAGGACCAGAACTAAATTATATTTGGTATAGAGGACGAATTGAAGATAAGAACTTGATCAAATAAATCTCTCACATGGAAGTTATGGTTCAAGTATGGTACATCCGCCTTGATACACTACACATGTTATATTTTTCATTCCAAAATACACTGCCCAACGCTATTCTAATAAAGTTTCCCAAGAGATTAATCTTCCCTTTAATTCCCATGGAAACAGAGCACTCTGAAGAACATCCCTAGACTGAATTTTTAATATCACGTCTGTCTGTCAAATATAGTGCACTCGATCACAGATTAAGTATCTTGCTGAGTTCCGCTAATTCAATAAGATCATCAAATTCGTAGTCATCAACTTTTAATTCCGAATTTCCGATGTTGCTGTCAAAAAAAGTTTGAATAGCAATACATTTACATTGATCACTGCAGTGCAGAGTGATATCTTAAACGATTGATGTGCTTGGTACAATGGTACATGCCATCAATTGTCAACCTCGTAAATTCTCTATGTGCCACCTGGCACCTTCTAGAGCAACGAACAGAAGCATGGTACACAAATTAACTTGTACCTCAATCATCACAAGTCGCAAACTCGCAATTAAAGAAAGGACAGCCAAGGTATATAGCTAGGCTTAGGCTTACGTGGCCAGCTTCTAGAGTTAACGCCACGACGTTGCCCATACAAATACAATTAGTCGCAAGGCATCCACGTCACCTAGTACCCATATCTCTCTCGTGCGTCAATCATTTCCCGCCTAAATTTTTAATTCAATTTACAAGTCCTATTTAAGCCTCTCCCTGCCCTTCTCCCAAGACCATCACAAACTTTATACTTGAACAAACAAATTAAACAAAGAAAAAATAGAGTGCAAGAAGAGGAGAAGAAGCTAGCAGAGAAGATGATGCCTAAATTCACTAATTCGATCTCCCTTCCGATGAACTCAAGGCGGAGGGGAAAAGTTGTGGGCCATGTTCGGTCAGAGAGTCTCCCCTGCGAATTGCATCCTTTAATTACGGATCTCGTGGAGAAGATTGCGGATGTTCGATCATGTGCTCTCTCTGTAGATGCTTCCATTGACTCGATTGAGGTTGGTCTATCGATGATCGGACAACTCGTCTTGGCAGTGAATAACTTTCTCAATCTCTCGGAGACACAAATAGTGCTTCGACATGCTGCCTCCTCGGCCGAGTGCCTCCTCGATAATTTCTTGTACCTGGTTGATGCGTACGGCTCATTGCTATCTGACTTAGTGGTACTAAAGCAACACCAATTTGAAGTTCAATCCGCACTCAGAAGACAAGACTCCCCATTGCTCGTTTCGTCTCTAAAATCTCAGAAAAGAATACAGAAAGATCTCAGCCACCTCACAGTCTCCTTGCGCGCCGCTAGTAAGTTTGCAACTGACGCTTCAGAGGCTGATACTTTCCGGATTTTAAAAGATGTGATTGGTGCCATTTCATCAGTCTCGATGGTTCTCTTTAACAGAGTGGTGGCAATGTGGGCAGCGGCCTCCACGGCAGCCACTTCATCGGCTTTGGGCACCGTAAGGCCATCTAGAAAGAAGATATCCAACAGAGAAACAGAGATGTTGATTCATGCAAAATTTGAAGAATTAGAGCAATGGTTTGAGATTGTAGAGATTGGGAGTGAGAGAGTGCTCAGGGAACTAATGAATTGTAGAGTTGCGTTACTGAACATACGTACAGAGACAAAAAATTATCAGATTGCGTAATCGTTTCGTGCGTTACTGATCTACATAAGATAAATTAAATTGGTACTATGCACAAGCCAACCAGACTGTCCTTATACGGATCAAATTTAGATCAGATCAAAGCACAAGTCCGAGAAGACAAGTTGGTCTCAGAAATTTTAAGAGATTCAGATCCAATATAAGTTACTACTAATTCAATGGAAGTCTATAATGATTTCCCTTAATTTGCTTCTTTTTATGCTTGCTTGAATTAATAATTTTGATAAAACTTACCACGTATGGTTCCTTTTGTCCAGCTTAAAGCTATTAGGTAGCTTTTTTATTTCTGGAATTTAGAATAATGAAAAAAATGTTAAAAATGACTCATTTTCTTTTCACATGATTAGAAGAAACCATAGTACTGTCTTCTTCTTCTTTTTTTCTCTCTTTGAAACTTTCTTGGAGGTTATTGCATCCAGTGTAACAGTCCATTAATCCTAAAATAAAAACTCAAAAAGGAATCATATTATGATTTATGTTACTATTTCTTCAATATTATGTCAAAAAATCATACCTAGCGTTGTCAAACGCACGAGACGATAATGCAAATATCTTCTTGCATTTACAGTGCGTTTTAAGAGGGTAAGGAATTTTTTTGCGTCTTACATTGCGTTTAATCAACGTAAGAATATCCCCTTGCGTTGAGCGTTGTATTTAGTTAAACGTAAGAAACATTCAAAACGTGCAATTATTTTTTTAACATTTGCAACTACTAACGGTGCACAACTAGGGGTGCACAAAATACTCGTGACTCGGTCGTGTTCGGCTCGCTAACAACTCGTTCGTTAACAGCTCGAGTGTTAACGAGCCGACCCGAGCCAGCTCGTTAGTAAACGAGCCGATCTCGAGCTGTGACAAGCTCGGCTCGTTTAAGTATCGAGACCTTAGCGAGTTAATCTGGACCGTCGAATTGATTACCACCATCTCTAAATAGATCATTACCAGCACAACAGAGCCAAAAAAATTACGAAAAATCCCCTGAAAATAGAAAAAACCCTGAAAACCCACATCGACAACAAATCAAAACATAAGTATAAAATATTAAAATTAACTGTTTTCATCACATAAACATAATTGTTTTCCACCACAAACAAAAACCTCGTGCAAACCCTATACAAACAAAATAAAAAAATCGGAGTTAGAAACCCTATACAAACTTATACAAGTCCTTACTTAATTAGGACTCCAATCTCACTCCCATGACTTCCTCCATTCAATTAGGACTTCGATCCTTCCTCAGCTATATTTTAATTTAAAAAATTCTTACTGTCAGATTGATAATTTCACTCTCTTCTCTTCTTCTTTCCCTTGGCCTTGCCCTTGTTTGACTTAATTTTCCTTTTCTTGCTACTCTGTGATGCTTCCCTTCTCTTTTCCTGTGGCCTTGCTAAAGTCAACCAGTCAAAGTCCTTGGCCACGAACTGTAAGTCGGGGTAAATAATACTATACTTGTGGATACGACAGAGAAGGATATGGACTACCTGTCTAGCCTTCTCTAGGTCCATCTGTTTCAAAGAAAGAATATATCACTAATATATATAATAATTTAAAATAACTTCCTAAATTTGAACATTACCATAATTGGTCTATCTATTACTATATAACATGGACATTTCTATTATTATAATTGGTCAATCTATTACTATATAATAGTGAACATTTCTAATATATTTTTAAACTACTAAAGTCCTAAATCCTAAACTCTAAAATCCTAAACCATAAAACTAGAGTTGTCCATATATTTTTAAACTACTGTTGAGATGTCCACCAGAGTTGCTTCAAGTACAAGTCTGATGTTACTCCTAAAACGTTGAATTACAAGTCTGATGTTACTCCTCATTCACTTGTACTTGAAGCAACTCTGGTTGCTTGGCGATCTAGGGTTGTGTCAGATTTCTCACAGCATCGCAGTTCTTCTACATGTTGCTTGGCGATCTAGGTTCACCCACAACATAGTTGTTCACTCAGAACGGGCGATTTAGGGTTCCCAGTGTCGAGTGGCAGCAGCCTCAAAATAGAGGAGAAGAGGGATCTGCAATATAGGAGGAGATGGATGGTCCCGAATGGAGTGGCGGCGAGGGAGGAGGCTACAGTATCGACGAGTCGAGAAGAGGGAGAACGCGAGGGGAGAGAAGGCGAGAAGAGGGAAGAGTTTCGGTAATTGTAACTGGAGGCCTCTAGTTAATTAATTTTCGATCATTAGCGATGTATCACAGCACGGATCTTGATGAAAATCAAAGGGTCAGGATTATCAAGCACAGGAGCAGCGGTACTTGGCCTAGCATCGTAGCCTAATTCTATATATATATATATATATATATAGAGCATGGCTAAAATAATATGCATAGTACACCTCATTTTGTACTATGCATATAGATATAGGTCATTAAATTGAGATTTAAGTTGCTCAATAAATTATTCATATGGAAATATTGTAGGAAATTAAATTTCGTGATTTTTGGAGCTTTCTAGCTATTTTTTAAATATTTTTTAAAAACAGTCCAGATTTAATACTACAAAAGTGTCATTTCTGGGCTGTTTTTAAAAAATATTTAAAAAATAGCAAGAAAGCTCTAAAAATCACGAAATTTTATTTCCTACAAGATTTTGATATGAAAAATTTATTGAGCAACTTAAATATCAATTTAATGACCAAATTAAATACAAATGGACGCATAGTACGTTATGTGGTGTACTATGCATATTATTTTAGCCATGCTATATATATATATATATGATTTTATATACTTTATATAGACGTAAGAAACGGTTAAAACGAGAAGTAACGAATTCCTTGCGTTTTCGTCGTGTTTAACCCGGCGAAAATATTTGATTTGTGTCTTACGTTGTGTGTAATAAACGCAATAAAAATCTCTTGCATTTAACGTTGTATCACAACGAAACGAAACGCAAATCGTGCCAGCTCTAATCATACCATCATAGCACTCATGCTGTAGGCATATTAAAAAAATGAACCGGCCTGTTCGGTCCATAATTAGGCCCGGTAATTCTAATGCTAAGGCCCACTAAATTTGTTCCGAAATTTCTCTTTCCACCTTTTAATATATGTATGTATTAGGAGGGTTCAGATCTTCTATCACACATAATGCAGTAGACGGTTTGAATTAGTTGTGTAGTACGATCAGTTCAAATTTGATTTAGAAGAACTAAATTTTATAAATTTGTTAGCATAAATCCAAACTAAATTGAATGGTTCAAAATCTCTGCGCTCTGCCTGTATCGTGTGCATCGCGTGCGGCAAAAGATCTGGATTCCTGTAGTAAAGTATTAGGTCGTGTTTCCTCATGATGGATGGTTTGCAGTTGCACATGTTCCTACAGAAAAGTCATGTTTTGGGTATTTGGAATATCTCCATAGTCAAACACTAGTACACCTCCATCTAAGTTTGCTAGGAGCGTCTCTATTTACGAGCATGTAATTTTATTATTTTAGGCCGTTGCACACGATAGGCTTTAACAGGCATTGTAAACATTGAGCTAAATTGTGTTTTCCTTGTTGCCTTTATTCAGCTTGGATCTATTAAGCTATAGTCCCTTTCTATTTTCGTCCGATCCTTTTTTTAACAGTAACAAATTCTCCGTGCATTTCGTTTCAAGTGGTTTTCGGATTTTCTATAACGAAACAAGGTTCAGTCATCCGTGAAACAGGTACATTTGGAATCATAATGAATTGGCTAGCAAACGAAACGGGTTCTGCGCGTAGGAGAAAATCGTCGCATGTAACATGCTGCAGGGCTGACATGACATGCAGTAGCCAGTACTCATTTCAACCAATGAGATTCCCTAGCTAAAGGTTTTTTTAATATACAGCGGTTTCCGAAACGGGTTCTTTTTTTCTTTTTTTTGATCAAAAGCCCTTAGGCATCCGAAACGGGTTCTCGCAACGCGCGCCAGTGCCTGTCCTTCTAACCTTCTTCCCCCTCGCGACTGTTTGGTAATCTTGTTTATTCCATTGTTTTAAAACAAATAGAAGAGATTGAAGAAAGGCTAGCGACAAGATAAAATTGTCACAATTAATTTGAAAAGACTAGCGACCAAGTGCAACTCTCTGTACAACATTTCTCTCTATGCTAAAAATTAACCCCTTTCCTTCTCAGAAAATCTATAGAACCCCCATTCTCAGTTTTGTCGAACGTCTTCTTAAACTCTGACTGTGAGTTTGAGAAGAAACACAAACCTACATGCCTCAAATTACTAGTAGTTTGAAATTTTGAATATCTCTACCAAGGCACCAATGAATGATTATTTTTCGGCTCTTTATTCGTAATTGGTATTTCCCCAAAGATGATTCTTTTAGTTTTCTGATTCTCTCAAGCAAGTTTAACAACTAAGAAGTTTAACAATATTCTTTATCAAATTCTTTTTGCTTGCTCTCATCTATAATGTTACATTTTAATCGCAACCAATTGGTCTTTGAGAGGTCCATCATATTTCATTGTTTTGAGATGAGGTATTATTTAAGAGCATCGATAGATGCTCCCAACTTAGTTTAGAAGTTACAATTTGAGCCAATAGCAGTGTTTACTTGTTTGCTACCATCAACTTGGGAGATCAAGAAAAGACTTATGCTGCAAATCAATGAACTCAATTGTGCACTTTTACTTCCTATCTATCAAATATAGGGACAGTATTTTGTAATTACAATGACATAAATTGATTATTAGATGATTAGTTAGGCGAGTTTGTTTAGTTTTGAGTTCATAAGTCATGATTGAATTTGACAATGCATCTAATAAATTGCGTATCAATACTTTCTGATAAAAATCAACAAAGAACTGGGGCGATGGGAAGGCGATTCCAAGTCGTGGACGCAAACGGGTGGATCTCCTTCTCCAGCCGCCGCCCAGTCTCTAAACTGCCCTCCCCTAAACCCTACACACCCTACCCGTATCCGCCAACCCACAGAACCCTACTCCTTTTTAATAGAACCCAACCTTTCATTTCCCACCTCATTAACAAAAAACACTTCACCACGGCCTCTCCCTCCTCCTCCAACAACAATCCAAGAAAGAGACATCTGCCAGCAAACCAAATCCACCTCTCATCCTCCCATGCCCGAGCCACGGCCGCCCCCGCTCTCAACCCCCGCATCACCTCCTCCCTTAGAAATCTCCACAACCCATCATTCACATTCCACGCAGCAACCTCACACTCCCTCCGTACACCCAAACCCCTCCTATCTCATCCAATCTCTGAAGCAAAGCGTCCCAGGCAGGGGCATCAAAACTATAGCCCCCTCTCTCAGCAGGAGTTGCATAGCCTGCTCAAATGGCTCCCATTTCCCCAGGACAAGGCAAACCCGGCATGGGCCGGTCGTTGCCTGGATTGTTGCGCAGTTGCTCATAAACCGGGAGCCTGTGCTGGATTCATGGTCTGTAGGCGTTGTAAAAAACAGGGTCATGCGGCAAAGGATTGCCCTGCCAGGACCACACACCAATTGCTTCGGCCTTCGGAACTCCAGCCAAGAGGTTCTACTTCGATGCCCTACAATCGAAGAAACTCTGTTTTCTGCTTGGTCCACGAAACTCCCAACCTTACTCACGAAATCAATCGACTTCGGAGGGCAATTGTCATTGACACCCGTTTCTGCCCTAAGGCCACCTCACAGCTGATCTTCACAGACTTCTCAGCAGAACTACGCAGCTCTGTCGCACCTCAATTATCAAAAATTAAGGAAAACAAGTTCCTATTAATGCTGCCGAGGGGTGTAAACAGAGACAGTTTTCTCGCTGCTGACCATGCTCAGCTTCAGAAAAAAGGTTATGTTTATTACCCATGGTCACCACTCACCTCCGCTCCAAAGGCAACGCTAAGATACCGCGTCTGGCTTCTCCTGCACGACCTACCACCTTATTCCTGGACCTTAGAACATATCACGTATATCACGGCTAGCTTTGGTCTGGTGATCGATCATGCTAGGCTGGACACAACCGATTCTTTCGAATTTCTGGATATACAAGTGGCTTGTCCCGATCTCTCCCTCATACCTGAACGGGTCTTCTTGTTTACCCTCGGGGTGGCCCCAAAAATAAGAATCGAGGTTCGAGGCTGGATCGACCACCCTTTCGAATTCGAGGTGCCAGAAGATACCACCCCTTCGGAAGAAGACTACCGTGTCTATCTGAAGCAATTCAAAAAGGCACAAACTGGAATGGAGATCGACCCGGTAGATCCGCTCGATGCTCTCCCGTCGGACTGGCTTTACAGCAAAAGCATTCTGGCCGATCTGCTAGCGGCAGCGCCACCGTCCTCGGCGAGGCGTTTCATCGATAGGATATTAGCAGGACAAGAGGAGCTTCGCAACAAACAAAAGACTGACATCTCCCTTCAGCACCGCGACAAAAAGGCCTCAGAAAGACAGAGCCAGAGCTCCAGCTTTAGAGCTGAGCAAGACAGAAAGGACCCTTCTAAATCTGTCGCCCCTGTCCAGGTTTGGACAAAAAAGGACTCTGAAAAAGGAATTTGACAAGGTGACAAATGGAAGGGAAAAGGACCTCTTTTAGAAATACCCAAGGAAAAAATCAGATTGAATGATGGGCCAAAGTTGCTAGCTTCAGCCATTCGGGCCGCGAGCCCAGGAGTGGTTCGTAGCCTTCACCTGGATCACTTTAGCTCTAAGACTAACCCAACAACCCAGCTCTCCATTGAAAGCATGAACCCAGCCCAAATTGCTAAGCCCAACTCCCCAGCGCCTTTATACCCACCCCACCAGCTTTTTGCCATATCCCCGCAACTCGAATCCCCAGTGCCTTTAAACCCAACTTTCCCCCAAGCCCATCTCACCCTTAACTCTCCCAAACCCATCTCCTCCACAGCTCTTATAAGCCCAACTCTCCCCCAGCCCCCCCAAGTCCACCTCTCCCCCAAGCCCATCTCTCATCCAAGCCCAATCACCTAAACTAAACTCTCCTCAAGCAATACTCGAAGCCTGCACAACCCAAGACTCCCCCGATCATATCTTCCCCTCTCCCAACCCCATCACCCCACCTGATACGGACCAGCAAATCAGCCTTCCCCAACCTTACCCGACCCTCTCTCCCACTGCCGCGACTCTGACCTCAGCAATCCACTCTCTCCCATCCCCAACCCCCACCAAACAAATCACCGATCCCCAGCCCCAAACCACCAAGCCCACACCTTCAACGACTCCTCAAATCCCATCACCTCCCACACTAGCCCCGGCTTTAACCTCTCACGAAATCACTCAACCTCACCAACCCTCACTCTCCTCTGTCAGAGTAGCGACCCGCCCCCCTCTGGCGTCGCACCAGCCGCGTCGCAGCAGTCGAACCTACAAGCAAAAACAGTACCAGGACATGGTCCTCACCCCCATCAAAGGAAAACAGAAAGGAAAAAAACCCATCAATGCCTCACCAGATAAAACAAAGATTGAAGATATTCTCAGATGCCTCGAGGACGAGCGCTTATCTAAAGGACCCCTCGCTGAAAAGGAAATTGAAGAACTCGCTGCCTTTGTCGAGATGACAATCGACAACCAGTCTCTGACAGCAAACATCAACACAGATGCGGGTAATGAAAGGGAAGAACTCATGGACGACTCGGGTGAGGATCTCCTAGATGAGGTGGATTACGGTTCATTCGAGGATGACGAGGTGCAGACCAACCGCACCTAAGGAAGGAATGCAGACAGGAGCTGCATATGCCAGAGCGATGTTCAGAGCGATGTTATCATTGTTTCTTTCTTTTTTTTGGGTTTCTTATCTTGGGTTTACTGTTACCTTTCATAGGTTAGCGGTTTTTTGGTTAGGATTAGTTCTTTGCTTATGTTTACTCTGATATCTTGGAATGTACGGGGTCTGGGTGCCCCATCAAAACGCACTGTGGTAAAAAACTTATTGATGGATATCAAATGTCATATTTTATGTCTCCAGGAAACTAAACTTCACATCATTGATCTTTTCACAATACGACAATTCTCTCCCCCTTCTTTCAACAATTTTCACTATACGGAAGCCATTGGAACTAAGGGTGGCACTTTAATAACTTGGACTGATAATATAATCCACTCTCACTCAATGCAACACAATTATTCCTCCACCGTAATCCTCCAATCCCACTCTACAAAATTCATGCTCACAAATGTCTATGGACCTACAGAGGACTCTCAAAAACTTCCGTTTCTAAATGAGTTGAGTACTATTAGAAGATTAAATGACCTTCCATGGATAATTGTCGGAGACTTTAACATATTACGCTCGCCACATGAAACCACCTCCACATCCTTCAACCTAGGAACCGCCTTGGAATTCAACCATTTCATTGATGCGAACTTTCTAACGGAAATAAGGCTACAAAATAGAAACTTCACCTATTCAAACAAACGACCCCACCGAACCTTATCTAAATTAGATAGAATACTAATGAGCGAAGAATGGAACTCCTTGCCAACCCCATTTAAGGCAAGCTTAACGGATATTCCCTCGAAAATTTCAGACCATATCCCCATAAGACTAACACTACATCGGATAACCCATAGAAGTAATAGAGTCTTCAAATTCGAAAGATTCTGGCTTAACTACCAGGAAACAAAGGACATAGTGGCTAAAGCTTGGGACATCCCTAACCCCTCCACAATAATGGCTAAGGACGTTATGCGTCGCCTAAGCGCAGCTAAGAAAGCTTTACAAGCCTGGGCCACCAAAAAATTTGCCAACTTCAAATCTCACCTAAGGAATACACGAAAAATCATCCAATCCCTCGATAAAGCAGAGGAACATAGAATTCTTCATCCGAATGAATTTCTATTTCGGCTCAAACTATGACAACATGCATATAACCTAGCCTTGATTGAGGAATCCAAATGGCAACAACGCTCCTCCATAAGATGGCTCAAACTCGGAGATAATAACACAAAATACTTCCATCGTGTGGCCTCCTCCCGGTACAAAAACAATTTGGTGGAAACTTTACATGCACACAATACCACTTACACCGACCCTAAAACAATAGCTTTGGCTTTTGCCAAACACTACAAAGATATTTTGGGTATAAGCCAGGAGACCACCACTATCCCGACTAACCTAATCCGAGGCTCCCCCTTAGAAGATTTTGATAACCTTCAGCAAGGATTATCAATAGATGAAATCAAGCAAGGAGTGTTCAACTTAGCAAAAGGCAAAGCATCTGGTCCTGACGGCTTCCCATCGGAATTTTCCCAGCACTACTGGTCAATAGTTAGCCCGGTAATGTATAAAGTTGTGAATGCCTTCTACATGAACGAACTGGATTTATGGCGACTAAATCAGGCGTGCATCGCATCAATTCCAAAAAAAGAAGGTGCTAACACATTGGAGGACTTTAGGCCAATAAGCATCATATCCTCAATTCCAAAAATCATCTCGAAGCTTCTTGCCACACGACTCCAAAAAATACTCCCAAAATTGATCTCGCCATTCCAATCTGCTTTCATTAAGAATAGGAACATCATGGAAACTTTCATTACAGCCAGAGAATCAATAATCTTACGAAACAAGCTTAGAATACCGACAGTCATCTACAAAGCCGACTTCAAAAAGGCTTTTGACACCGTGTCTTGGGATTTCATTCTCAACTTGCTCCGGGCAAAAGGTTTCCCGGAAAGATGGACTCTCTGGATTAAAAACATCCTCATCTCATCTTCGTCCTTCATAAAGTTAAATGGATTCATAGGTCCCACTTTTTTTCACCAACGCGGACTAAGGCAAGGAGACCCCTTGTCCCCTCTTCTCTTCATATTGGTTGCCGACTCCCTCCAATCGATGCTCCAGGCCATTGACAGCCCATTTCTCACCACACCTACTCTCCTTGTCACCGCCTATCAATTTGCTGACGACACTCTCCTAACATTGGATGCACACCCGTCAAATTTACGCAAAATCATGGAAACCCTACGATCATACGCAAACATGACGGGGCTACAAATTATTAAGACTGGTAGGTCCTAATTTAAGAGAGAGAAAGGAATATAATCTCCAGGAATCCACACCTGATATCCGCCTATGAGTCGTATCGTAAACCGCGACTTCGAAGCAATGTGGTAGTGATGGCTCCCGCGTCAAAATGAGTGAAGTCCTGATAACAATCTGCTTAGGGGCGACATAGGTGTCAAACGTATCTACCTAAGAAATCGAAGGTCTTGTCAACTATATATTTATGTTTATTTGGTGTTCAATAACGTTGTGTTGCAGTCTTAATTAAGTAGCATATTTCAGACAAGATCATGAGATCAATCGGGACTAATTAAGTAGCATGAACACATAACATAAGGTGGTCCACAAGTATACTCAAGTACGAGAAATCAAGAAAACTAAAGTCAAGACGGCTTCAATAGTCGTCTAATGTTAGACAAAAGATAGACGCCCATTACAATATGATTTAGGGTCAATCCAGACATAGTTCTTAAGAAAATTCATCAAGGGAAAGAGCATCCACACTAAGAAGATATTAAGTCACGATCAAACGAGAGTTGGCGACTTAAAATCAATATGATATAACTTAGTCATTTTACTGAGACTCTCCATGACATATCAACACCTTTAACAATAAGTCAAAGCGATTTGGAGAGAGGATTTCCTAACACTACTCCAGATAGAAACAATTTAGATAATTAACTTGAGATAACAACAAGGCACATACTAAGAATACTAATAATGTATCACAACCGAACATGCAACACATGAAAAACGAACGAAACACACGACGATACAACAAATGTATGGACCAACAAACAAAGCTCTAACGGTTAACCAACAAGAGCTTCGGTGATTAATCAAGTAATCGAGGAAGGTAAAAATCTCATTCAAAGAAAGTTATTTAGTCAACAACCGAGCAAAATGGAGATGGTAAGGGCAACACAAATGATACCCAAAAATCAAAATCAATACACAGTATACTACAGAGGATCAATGAGAAAGAATATCCCTAATTGGATGAGAGATCTTATTACTAATTATTACCAGAGTCAAGTGTGTTGGGATAAATACGAAAACCATTAACCCAAGCAAGCAAAACTTAATAGAAGCGAAAGAAGAGTTAATAAGGATCTTGGTAACAAACGAATATTTGAGAACCAATTAGCAAGGAGAATAATCCATCTTTATCAACCCCGAATGTACCGAACATTTCAACAATATTTCACAATATTACAAACCTAACCACAATGCACACACATATCTCATCTACAAACCCACCAGATTCACATACAGGGAGGCTCAGCCTCAACCTGAGAAGTCAGAGAAAAACACGTACCAATGATCTGAAGAGAAGACTTCAAGTAAAACTGAGTCAAGGTAGGTTGCACGCAAAGGCGTTGAAGACAACTTTTGTTGCTTGGTGGCATGCGTCATGAAAGCGAGCAAACGACCTACGAGACTGAATCGGCCTTGCGTGCAAAAGAACAACAATACAACGTTTCAATTTAGATCACACAATGCCAAAGAAAATGTTGCAAATAACTTAGACCAGCAATAGTCAAAAGGGTCGAGACACGTACCCATGACACAACCAGAAATTTGAAACGAAATCGGGCCAAGTCGAACGCATTCGTCGAAACGGAAGACTTGAGATGGCTGGAAGCAACTTATATCAAAAGCCAACTCGAAGGCAAGAATTGGTAACTTGAGTCGAAACGGCTTGCTTGCACCTCAGAAGGGAAGAAGAGGGTTGCCGGAGTTTGCGGTTTGCGGTTGTGCGGTGACCCGGGCAGCGAAGAGAACCGACAGGGGGAGAAGGAAAGGATTCATGGGGTCTTGCTAGGCCACGATGGCAGCTCGAGGATGAGCTGTCGGGGCGCGACGACAGCTGCTGCTCCCTGGGTCGGCTCGGCACAGAAAAGAAACAAGAAGATGAAGAGGGTTTTGCTAGAGAAGGCAACAGAGGTCGATTGGGAAGGGAGTGAGATACGAGGTGGTGGTGCGTCGGGCGGCGGCGCCTGGTGGTGGCTGGGCCGAATCGTCGAGTTGCTCGACTTAGACCCAGAGAGAGAAGAGGTAGGAGGCCGGCCATACTGGGAAAGCAAAGAGTGAGTGGGTGGAGGTTGGTCTACGGTGACGAGCAACGAACTCCGTCGCGTTGGAGAGGGGTAGAGCGCCGGGGAGGATGGCCTCCTTTCTTGGTCGAGTGTGGCATGGGAGATGGGCTCTCGGTTTTGGTAGGAGAGGAAAAGGGAAAGGAGAAAGAGAAAAAGAGGGGAAAGGTGAGTGGGGCTGGGGATCCTCTGTGGACCGAACTACGTAGCGATTTGTGTTGCAAACCACCTCCTATCAGCTCTCATGGATCCGAACGGGTCAAGTCACCCGCCTCACAAATTGTGCAGAACCCAGGAATCTTTTTGGAGGGCTTTAGTGGGCCTTGGGTTCCAATGTGGTAGTTTCTATGTACTATTCCGTGTTGCGAGTTGATCTATAATTGTGGTTGGGTAAAAGTAACTTGTTTCATGTTTTCTTTTATTCCCATAATTAATAATATTGTATTCTAACTAGTCAAATGATTTGTAAATTTAATTAACTCATGGTAGATTGGTAGGATTAATTAGCTTAGTAATTATTTATTTTGTGCGTACATATATGTTTCAAATGCATATACCTCTACTTCCATTTGTTCGTACACATATGCGTTTGTCGCATATCTATTATTTTCAATTACATTTAAAGTTTTATTTTGCTACTTCGTGTTTTTAAATTAAGCATTTAGTTGTTAATTTATATATTTCATTGTATATTTTAAATTTATTCAGTTATGATTTTGTCTTAGCTTATAGGTACTTTATGTTATTTTTACTTCTTAATAGGCCGGGACTTATTAAATAAATTTTCTTCCTTATCCTTCGAAAATTTGTAATTTATCAATTAAAAAATTTTAAATTATAGATATTTTTCTAAGTTAGATTAGGATTAATATTTTACTTAATGATAAATTTTATGATTAACAAGATAATTATTTATTAATAAATTATTAAAAATGGCGGGTTTTACAGACTACCTAGATTTACTGTTATCTTTATGATTGGATATTTTAGGTTTTATATCAAATTTCATGGAAATATTTACAAAAGTGAACAAGTGAATTTGGAAAAGATTTGGAGAGAATATAATTTCATATATTCTATGAATTATTTGATAATTAATTTTGTATCTTTTCAAGATACGTTAACACCATTATAAATAGAGCATAGTCTCCAAGCATTACGGATTTACGGGCAATTGAAACAGAATTATTCAAAGCACATGTATTGTACATATCTTTCAATTCACCCTCCATTAGGTGATTGTACTCCTCGAGTCGTTCGTGCTCTTGGATAAAAGACAGTGACCCGTAATTGCTTAGAAGGATCTGTTGGCGAATCTTTCGGAGTTTTGTAAGGACGTCTCCTCTAACTTCTCAAAGCTTTAAGAAGATTGGACGAGAGATGGATCGTAAGTTTCCGCTTCCGCTCCCTTTTACATTTCAAAAATATAGCACAGAGTATATTTGAATTGCAATAATTAGTCGCAATTTAGGGACTTCGGTTATTGGCTCTTACCCCAAATTGAATTGCACCAAATTAGAACCAACAAAGACAACAACGAAAAGTGCAGAAAGTGGAGACGATACTAATGAGAAAATGTTTTTACATTCGCTAAATATTTTTATATATTATTTTTTGTTAACTAGATTGTCCTCGACACGCAATACGAAGCGAACGATCTAGATCTGTTGCGTTGTAGGAAACAACCGGATGTGATGTGATTCAGGAGAATTGGCTATTATAAGTTAGAAAAAGTACGAATCTTGATGCAAATAAAGGTCTTAGATTTGATGACAGCAAAGAAGCGATAATTAAATATTTTTTATCAAGGAGCGTTAACGTGCGCATGCGAACATTGATAAAGACGCTGATCTTTTTGTTTATTAATATACCGAAGCGACATTCTGATTAATTTATTTATGCCAGCAACTTTTTGGTAATTAATCTTAGCCGCAAATTAAGAGCATGTACAAATTAAACAAAATCAATGATTTTGTTCTCTATAGTTCAGGATAGCAAAATCTTATACAAAATAAGCAAATTCTGCTATATATGAATCAAAATTAATTTGATTGCACAATTTGTTATTGAATTTGTATGTATCAAATTTTGTGTTTTAAAATTTTTGTTCCATTTATAACAGACTCATTCACTCTATAAAATAATCTCAAAACAAATTAGTACTAAGCATTAATAAAAAAATAAACAAAAGGGGTTACAAAATAATTTAATTTTTTTTTACAATATTTTAATTGACTTTAATATTTTCTTTTTAGTGCTAAGTTTTCTACACCAGAGTTCTAATAAAAGGTGTAAATGAGAGATGCAAAAGAATTCCACAGCTACATTGGGTGATTGATAAATAAAAGGGTGTAGATGTCAAGTACTTTGCACTGATATTTTCTGCACATGATTAATAAATAAAGGGTGTGAATGTATTGCTTTATATACCTGTTATTAGAAAAGCCGGTGAAGAATTAATTCGGAGGATGAGACCAGCACTTCTACACCTGATTTTTAATATAATCGATTAATGAAGGTTGCAGACAGGGGCAGAGCTACGTGCAAGCAGGGTGGGTCAGTTGATCCACCCTGGAAACAAAATTTTCAAAATTAGCCGTGTATTTGAATATTTTTTTTTTAAAAAAAATGCTTATAATTTTGATTTTTTTTTAAAATATGCACTATTTGAATCACTTTTCAAAAAACGTAAATTTTGAATCATCCTGACAAAAATCACACATCCGGCTCTGATCGCAGAAAATCATTTTTTCAGTAGTGAAATATTCTCAGGTTCTTATAATTATAAGTTAATTTCTGTTATCTTTCTCGCATCATCAAGACATCAAAGGAGCTTCTTTTTCAAATTTTGTTTTGTTTTTCTTTTTCCATATGCTGTCCCAACATATATTTATACGTGATACGCACGTCTTCACCGAATCCAAAATTGGAAGAAATCTTCAGTTGGTGTGTATGTAGATTTCTGATAGATGTGGTACCCATCACCCATGACAAAAATAAGAAACTAAATTACCTTTCTTAATTATTACTGCGTCATATATAATTAAGCATATGTTGACCATCTGTGCTTTTTACTAAAATTATATCGCACTTCGCAAACATTAATACTAGACTTGAAAAATTTAATGCTTGTCAATCTAATATATATATAAATAAATGTCTAAATCTAACGTGACATTTGCAATAATAATTAATTACATGAAATCAAAACATATTTAAATGTAAAAAATATCTGACATGTCAAAACGGTAGCTATATATGTGGACACAAAAACAAAGCATAAAAGTATTTAATTGGTTTTACAGATCAGGATATGCATTTTTACCCACGGAAGCAATTCTATTACAGGGCAGCAGAGATGAGCGGTTCAGATTTTTTGCGCTGTAGGCTACAGACGATTCATATTTAATTCAGGAATCTGATATTATAAAGTTTAACTCGCACGAATCTCGATGCAAATCAAAAATTGAAATTTGCAGCACAACACATACAATATTTTTGCTGGCGGCAGAAGATCTCATTCCAGTTACCCACTGATTCATTGAAACCGAATATAAAAATATGTAGTTACAAAGTACGACCTTTAAATATTTTAGTTTTTAAGCAAAAAAATCAAGAATGAAAGATGCCTAGTTCAAAATTATTGTAAACATATACAAGCAGTAGTACTCATCCTTCCCGGGAGAGTTGAAGGACATTGTTGAAGGGGTGAGAAGAAATAATGTGTTGGTGGCGTATAATTCTTCTGCTAATAACTATTGTCTTAACTGCTAATAAGATCATTGTTGATCCCTGTAATGCCAAAGAGGTGCCAACAGTCATCAGCCAACTTGATTCTAATGGTAAATCATCTCTAGATCTTGTATTACTCTTTTTTTTTTTGTAGAGATAAAGATTGAATCAAGCTACCAAATTCAAATGATCTAAAATCTTTCATTCAAATTTCGAACCCAAACGTTCTATACAGAGGTCGATTCTCTTAACTACTAGATTAAGAGCTGGTTCTATATATCTTGTATTACTCTTCAACTGCCTCTTTGGAAAACAGATAATTAACTGTCTTCCTTAATATCTTTATAAACTTGTCCAATTAATTAGTGAACAGCTACGTACAACATTTTTGTCAGAAATTAATTAATTCAACGTACGAGAATATAATAGAAATGCGTAAAAATTCATAGCTAGCGTGCTGTTTATCATTAATGCGATAAAATCATATAACGGGCACACTTTTTTGCCTCGGCCTTCGCATGAATTTGGAATTTATATTAAAATAACCTACCAATGAATATACGATGACATGCATGCACGTATAATTTATTTTTGCAGGTTTTGTATACATTGATTGTGGACTTTCGGAAAGCAGCTATGTGGATCCAGATACAAACCTGACTTATGTATCTGATTCTGGATTCATTGACTCGGGATATGTTGCCAACATCTCTTCCACAGAAATCTATGAATCAACACCGAAGCGAGAGTTGAGCCTTAGATATTTCCCCATCGAGAGTGGTGTCCGAAATTGCTATACCATCAGATCCCTAACAGCAGGATTGAACTATCTCGTAAGTGCGGGATTTTATTACGGAAACTACGATGGCAAAGATAACGCCTCTAGCTTTAATGTTTCTATAGGAGTCAATATTTGGTACACGGTGTCGGTAACAGATTCTTATTTGGGTCATGATTCTGAAATTATGGTCACTAGTACTGCTTCTCACTTGGATGTCTGTCTGATTAATACGGCAAAGGGCACTCCTTTCATCTCTTGGATACACTTGAGGCAATTGAAGAACTACATCTATGGATATGATCAGGTCAATGCGACACGATCATTGATTCTCTACGCCAGGCATAATTGTGGAAATCCCTTCAGAATGACTTTAAGGTTAGTTTACATGTACGTATATGCATTAAATTTTTTTTGGGAGCATGAAGTACTCACAAGTGCATGTTGAATTAATTTTATGTATAGGTACCCTGATGATAGATATGATCGGGAGTGGTGGGGGAGGGCTGGTGATTCTGTTGAATCCACGTCCGACATCTCAACCACTGCGGCTGTTGATGATGGACGAGATTTCGATTTCCAAATCCCTCCTCTCGTGTTGCAGACTGCTATAACCACTTCTAGTCCCCAAGTACCCCTCAAAATTTTTCTCACTGGGACTAATTCCAACTTCACCACATATTGTTTCAATCTTTACTTCGCCGAGATTCAGAACACATCGAATAATGAGTTGAGGGAGTTTCATATATACGATGACACCAATAATATCTCAATATTTAAGCAACCATATACCCCGAGTTGGTTGCAGTCAGGTTCGCTCAGCTTCGATCTTACTCTTACAGGTTCCATTCATCATTACATATCACTTGTGGCTACTTCAAATTCAACACTTCCTCCTCTACTAAATGCATATGAGGTGTTTACAATTCAAAGCTTCGGCTTACCCACGTATCCTAAAGATGGTAATTAAATTCTTTATACTGTTTATTTATAACTAATTCTTTTTTTTTTCTTTTTTATTTGTTTTTGTTTGAGACAAGTTTCTAATTAACTAATTCTTGTTCTAAATTTGAAGTACCTACGTATTAACTTTACAATTAGAATTTTTGAACTCTATTGCCTTGCCGGTCATGCTACATCAAAAATTAGTTTTATTCCCGACTTTTTTTTGTCTTTATTACCAGTTTTTTCTTCCGGCTTAGAAAAGGGTATTAAAAGTACTAGCAACGGTGATAAAATTATTAGCAACCGTGATAAAAGTTATCACCGGTTACTAGTAAAAAATCGGTGATAAAAATCAATTAAAAAAGTAAAAAAAAGTTGTATGTTTTGCAACCTGACAGTTGGTTGCAGAACATACAACTTTTGGCAGCTGTCAAATCGTACATAATTCAGATTTCAAATTTCAAATTTAAATTTCAAAATTTAATTTAAAAATAAGAAATAGAAGATTAGAAGTAATAAATAGAAAATAACAAGAAAATAGAAGACAAATAGAAAAAAATAAAGTAGGAAACCAAAAAATAAGAAATAAATAAATAAAAGAAGAAATAGAACAAGAATATAAAAAAAAGACAATAAAAAAATAAATAAGTAAAATAGAACAAGAATAGAGAGAAGAGAAGAGTCGGTGCTATGTGTATCTGATATTGAGAGAATAAAAATGGCGAAGGAGATAGTAACAAAGAAGAACAAGAACAACAATGATGAATATGGAGTTGAGTAAGGAGATAGTAGGGAGATATGTGAGATAGAGAGAAGGAGACACAGAAAAAATGAGCTGGAGTGCAACGCGGGTTCTAAATTCAAATTGTTATCACCGGTTATTAAAAAAAACCAGTGATAAAACCTTTATCACCGGTTATTAAAAAAAACCAGTGATAAAACCTTTATCACCGGTTATTTGTTAATATCTGGTGATAAAAGTTAATTTTTTATCACTGATTATTAACAAACAACCGGTGATAATCACCTTTATCACCGGTTTTTACTTAACAACCGGTGATAAAAGAACATTTTATCACCGTTTGTCACTATGATCCGGTGATAATTAGACGGCATTGAAGCCCTTTTGTGTTGTAGTGTCTGATCAACATGGATCATGACCGTAAGAGCCATATGTGATTGTTAATTTAATAATCATTTTTTACTTTCAGTTTTATTTTGATCTTTCTCTGGATCGTGTGAAAAAAATTGTTATGATCTTCTCTCATAACAATTTGATTTTTTTCTATATGATAGTCCAATGGAATCACTGATATATTGACACAAAACAAAATAATTATTTTTAGAAAAATAGAGATCAAGCCTGACCTCTATTTTATTCATTTGAATTAAGAATTCAATTATAATTCTATTCTATAAGTACAAGTTTTCATAAGTGCTGAAAAACCTCTATTCTAAAATCACTATCAGAATTTTGGTTATTAATGTGGAATTAAAAAATAGTTGTTCTGTGGTTATGAATTTGTAGGTTTTGATCAGTTAATGTTTAGCAATACCGTCAATGGTGGTCACTGTCGCCTTCTTATGTGCTTGCGGTGGATTTATTAGAATCGCCTCCTGAGTAGCCTTAGGGTTTAGCTCCACCATCTCTAAAACTTAGAATAGTTCAAAACCCAACACTTACACACAAAACGAAAACATTGTATTTAATTAAAATGTGAACAAATCGAGTTATTGTACTTTGCAGGACACAATTTAAGCGCTACTTTGCATTTATATTTGGAGTGTGAAGTTCAAATGACACATTCAAATCATTGAACTGATTTCCATATTAAATCTACTTGAAGAACAAATTTTAATTTTGTAGAAACTTTTTACTACTTTTAGAGAAGTGAAAAATCATTCATTTTGAATTGTCTAGAAATTGGTATAACAAAATATTTTTCCCTTAAAAAATAGTAAAAACATTTTCTTAAAAATGTAAAATTAGATCTTCATAGATTATAATATGAAGATCATGATTAATTATTGGAATTGATAATTTAAACTTTCAAACTCAATATAGGAATGCAAAATCTCTTTTGAATCATTCTTTTTGTAAAGTAGAATAATCCAACTCTTAATGTATTTGTTAATAAATAAAGCACTACAGAGAATTCTTTTATTTTCAGTTTCCCAATTTATGGATAAGTACTTCACTTATTAATTTTTTCTGCTCCTAATTTACATTTGTTTCTTTATACTAGACAAGCGCCGTGGAAAATATATTGCGGGCACTACTACAAAACTGGGATTTTATTTCGGGCTAAAACACTCTTTTATAGCGGACCTAGGGAGCTGTTGAAGGAGGGTTGTTAAATGATTCCGCTATTAAATATGACCTTTAATAGCAGACCGTAACATTCACCACTATAAAAGACACTTATTATAACGGATCTTGGCCGAGTTCCACTATAAAAGACACCTATTATAGTGGTCTTTAGAATAAAATCTACTTTTGTCTTGACCCTTTTATAGTGGGTCTTACTATTGGCCCGCTCTAAAAGGTTTTGAAAATAAAAAATGTTGTTGTCAGTTTTTGTATTTATATGCGAAATTGACTTATTTGATTGACTATTTGTAAATATGTTCTGTTGCTTAATTTTTTTATATACTTGCTATATTATGATTTTGAACAACCTAATTTTATTTTTAAACGGCCTTATGAAATTAACAACCTAATTTTATTTTGACAATAATAATTCAACGAGTTGTAAAAAAATTACGTAATACTTAAAACTCATATATATTTATAGAACTGGGCTATGGTGCTTGATCAAGCACCAAGGGATCGGTGCTTGACTATCAAATCACACAAACGAGTGGTTAAAATTTCGATTTATCATTCCCAATAATTTATTTATATCAAAATATTGTGGGATACCAAAATTTTCTATTTTTAGAAATTTGTAAGTATTTGTTTTGGATTTTTGAAAATGACTAAAAAATAGTAATAAAATAATCAATGCTTGTACATAAAATAGGGCACTTTCAAAAATCCAAAACAAATACTTACAAAATTCTAAAAATAGAAAATTTTGGTATCCCACAAGATTTTGATATAAATAAACTATTGAGCAAGATAAATCAAAATTTTAGCCGTTCGTTTGTGAGATTTGTTGATCAAGCACCGACCCCTTGGTTCTTGATCAAGCACCATAGCCCTATTCTATATTTATATATATATACAGTAATACTTAAAACACAGTAATATTTGAAGGACGAAAGCATAATGATGGAAGGTTTTTGTGGGAAGAGGAAGAATGAGGGAAGATTTTTGTGGGAAGAAAGAAGAAAGAGGGAAGATTTTTGTGAAGGAAGAACGATGGAAAGTTGATATATTTATATAGAGAATGAAATTTTTTGAAAGAAAATCTATGTCTTAATCAGTGAGACTTTGTGATTTTTTGGAGAGTTGGATTGATAGGAGTTAACGGTTGGATTGAAACTACATGGTGATCCGTGAGAACAAATTGATCAAAACTTTTTAAAGCGGACTCTATGGAAAATCCGCTATAAAAAGCATTAATAGTAACCTCATGTCCCATCCGCTATAAAAAGATTTTAATAGCGGTGCCTTGCTACCCTCCGCTATAAAAAGCATTAATAGTAGTGGGCATTCTCTATTAAATGTGTTTTAAAATCGGATGTGGGCTTTCATCCGCTATAAAAGGTACGTTTTTATAGCAGAATTACATTGTGGCCCGGTTTAAAAACTTTAATAGCGATATTCATGTATATCCGCTATTAAAAGAAGGCTATTGAAGCTCTTTTCTAGTTTTCTGTAGTAGTGTGGAGTGAAAAATTTATAAATATTTGTAGGACCAAAGTTATTTACTTGTTTATAACTAGATCTGATCAATCATATTTTGTTGCAGTGGAAGCGATCAATCATATCAAGGACTACTACAAGATTAAGAATAAATGGTGGATCGGCGATCCTTGTTTACCTTCAAATTTTGTTTGGCCTGGAATCAAGTGCAGCAGCTTGTACCCTGACATTACCCATTATTCGAGGATCACCAATTTGTGACTTTTTTTCTTCGTTTTTATCTTGAATTAATATTCTTATTCTCATCATACATTCCGTGTGTGATGAACCATATATATATATATATTGCTTTATTTTGGAATGAATTAATATTGAGCCACTAATTTCCTCCAATATTATACTATTTCTATTTTTCAGAAGCTTATCATCTAGTGGATTGGAAGGTCCATTGATTGATTCTTTTGGAGATCTAAGTGCTCTCGTCTCATTGTAAGTTATTACTTTAATCCAAGTATTTCATGTATTTATTTTGCCTGCAGAATTTAAATATTTTCCATACTTGATACAATCATAGTTCTAAAAGGTCAAAAGTAAAAAAAATCAGTCCTACTTATTATATCGGCCAAAGTTAGCCATAGAGTATTAAAGACTGGGCGGGTCGAGTACCCGTCCGGATCCACGGGTCCAACGGGGTCGGTCTCCACGGGTCCGAACTCAAACCTCCAATCCGACCCGTGATAAACCCGGACGGATCAGACACGAGTCGGGTTCGGATCCGTCCATTTTTTTATTTTTGAATTTAAAACTGCATATATTTTAATATATATATTTTTTTCGAAATTTTTTTTGAATTTTTTTGAATTTCTGCACGGATCCACGGGTCGGGCACGGGCGGGTCGGGCATGGGTCCAAACGGGCACAGGTATACACGGGTCTGAAGGATTTGGGGCCAACCCGATCCGTGCTAGATCCGTGCATCCGGGATTCACGGGTCGGGTCGGGTCTGGACACGAACACAATTCGAGTACGAACGGGTCCACGGGCGGGTACCCGCTCGGATTTTTTTCAAACTCTAGTTTGCCATATATTTACAAATAATTCCCAAGTAGCCAAATTTATTTGATAAGATTTTGCTATGGCTTTTAGTAAAAACAAAACTGTTTTAGCTTGAATTTATATTTTGTCCTCATATCTTCATATTAAAGTTATAATTTTTAATTCAATTATCATATTGATATAATTATTAATTATAACAAAATATATAATATAGTCTAGTTAAATTTAAAGGTTATGATTTGATCCATTAATTTTAGTGGACACCAGTCATCAGCACACCGCCCGATGTTTTTTTTTTGTTTTGAAGAACAGGCTTTGTACACTCTCAAAATAAATTATTTACCTTTGCATTTTTTTTCCTTTTTTGGCGACTGTGTTCAAAAGCAGTATAGGTGGAAAGGAAACATATATCTTGTATTTCTTGAAAGTATAGAAGTTTGTTATTATATATATATATATATATAAATACGATCTCACAGTTATGAATATTTTTTAGGTTAATAATCAAATTATATATATATATAGAGAAATGTTATGGTGTATTACGAAGCCAATATTAGATTTGGCATCACGCTCAAATTTCAAATAAGAGAATTTGAAACAATTGATCCAAACCGTCCAATGTGATCTCCATACTGAAATCTCACTAGAGACCAATTTTTTAATTTTTTTTAGAATTTTTTTACTATTTTTTAGAATGGTATGAAATTTGTTGATATAATGATTTATGGACCATCAAATATGGCTGATTTTGCACCTCTCTAAAAAATAGTAAATAAATTCTAAAAAAATGAAAATTTTGGTTTGTAGTAAGATTTCAATATGAAGATCACATTGATCGGTTTGGATCAACAATTTAAGTTTTAAAAATTAAAATTTGAGCGTGATTCCAAAACTAATCTTGGCTTCGTAGTGCACCATAGCATTTATATATATATATATATATATATATATATATAGAGAGAGAGAGAGAGAGAGAGAGAGAAATGCTAGGATGCTCCATGGAGTTTTTTTAGAAACTGTCACGTCAAATTAGAAACTCCAAGAGTTTCAGATATGTAGAAGCTCTTAGTATGGAGAATATTTTGCACGGATCCGGATCGGCCAATTCATTAGTTTTGATAGAGAGATAGCAGGAGGCTACATAGTCCCCTTCTCTCTACATACAATTGTGCTATCATGCTTTGCAACGAGTGGAAAAACACACATTTTGCTATTGTAGATCATTAGATCGCGCTTTATAATTCGTATCAATATGACGATCAAAGATCCAGTAATTCCGCAATCACCTACGTCCTAATCGAGTGGAGAGTTGGCCAAGTCAGTAACTTGTTGTATTAACTCACTTGCATCTTCTTCATCACAACATTGGTTAATTAAACTTGTGTTTAATTTCTGTGATTTTTGTTGTATTAAATCACCTAACAAATTTTATCATCTTTTCAGGAACTTGTCTTTGAATCATTTCTCCGGTTCACTTCCCAATTCTCTCGACCTATTAACAAATCTTGCACACTTGTATGACTACTTGACATAACATACATTACTTTTTCATATGGATTCTAAAAAAAAATTAATTTCATAATCTTTTGTCAACGTTTCAGAGATATTAGAGGAAACAACAACCTTAGTACCACCCTTCCTCCCGAACTTCTTCGAAAATATGAAGATGGAAAACTATCGTATAGGTAATAGTACTTTTGCTAATTAGCTCATGACACAGTTATTTCACTTTTGAATCATGTTGTAGACTGTGTGAAACTTATTGAATTAATTAATAATTATCTATGACCATATTAGAAAACACTTATTGTTCCAACACTTCAACTAATAGTTACAATAACTCATATTTTTTATATAGTTGACATGTCCGATATTGATAGTAACTCAGACTGTTTTTCCGAGCTTCACCTCTAATTGAAAATCCAACTAATTTAATTTTTTTAAGGTTTTATTAATTTTATATATATACAATGACTCTTTGTTTTTCATATACATTATATTAGAAATTGTTATATGAAAAAAATAACATATTATAATTTAATATGCACATAATATTAAAACTTATACAAAATTTGGTTTTTTATATACATGCGATATGAAAATATACACGTAATTAATATATATTTTTATGAATTTATATACATATGATGGTAAAATACATAGCAAATATGATTTTACATGCAAATGACATGAAATCAAATACATGATTTGACTTTACGTGATTTGATTAAAATACACATGCTCTTTGTTTTTCATATGCATTGAATGACAAAATATTAAAAAATATGTAACTATCGTCATTGAGATTTCGCTCACTATTAAAACACAACGAAGATTAAATAAGTTACAAATCAATATTAGTGTGTCAAGAAAACAAGTCTCTACACATTATGCACAAAATAATTTGTCACATTTAGTATTATAGAAAAAGCATTATTTTCGAGTTTTTATGACATTAATTGCTGGTTTTTCTTCCGACATAGTAGAGGGCACTAAAAGTATTAATAGCCGGGGATACAACCTTGACTTTTATCACTGTTATTAATAAAAAACCGATGATAAAACTAAAAAAATAAAAAATAAAAAAGTTGTACGTTCTGCAAAGTGACAACTGGTTGCATAACGTAAAGGTTTCGACAGTTGTCAAATCGCCTAAATAATTCAAATTTCAAATTTAATTAAAAACAAGAAAACATAATATTAGAAGTAAATAAATGGAACAAAAAAAAAGAAAATAGAAGTTTAATAAAAAATAAAAAGTATAATAGAACAAAAAACAGAGAAGAAATAAATAAATAAAAGACAACAAAAAAATAAGAAAATAGAAACAACTAAATAAATAAATAAATAAGAGAACAAGAAGAGAGAGAAAAGAAGAGCAGGTGTTTGTATCTGGTATTGATAGAATAAAAATGATGATATGTCGTTTCTCCGAACCCTCTCTTCATAGTTCACCATTTTTTACGAAGAAGAAGAACAATGGCAACAATAGTGAATATAGAGATAGAGATGAGGGAGACAGCATGAACATGGAGGTATATATAAAGAGACATGGGAGATAGAGAGGAGGGAGAGACAGAAAAATGAGCTAGGATGCGAGTTTTCTAAATTCAAATTTTTAATTTCGATTTATTTAAAAATCCGGTGATAAAACCTTTATCACCGGTTGTTTGTTAATTTTTGGTGATAAAAGTTAACTTTATCATCAGATATTCACAAACAACTGGTTAAAAATTATCTTTGACAACCGGTTAAAAAATATCTTTGACAATAGTTATGCAACCGTTGTTGTCTAAGAAGTTGTTGAATCGTATAAAAAATTGTTAGCATATGTGTGTTGTCATAGAAAAATAAGAATTTATTATTTGAGATATGACAATAGTTATTACTATATTAACCATTGTCATAGTGTACCAAAGACAACGGTTATTTAGTAATTAACCGTTACCTTAGGTCATTATTAAAAAACTTTATAAATGGCTAGCTTCATATTTTTCTAGCCAATATAACATTAAACAATTGCATACATAATTTCAAATTACAGACAAGATAGATAGCACAATAAAATAATATATTACATATAAAAATGTCACAGTTACAATCTGGTCACAAATAAAGAAAAATGAATCATAAACCCTAAACCATAACTTCGAGAGTAGATTTCTTAGGATTTCAAAGATGAACATAGCTCAAAAAGATTTAATTGCTATTGCAATATTCGAAGACCTAAATCTCACTAGACCAATTGTCTATTCTAAGCCATGGTCCCTTGGATGATCTGATAGAGTCGTGATCATTCTCATCCCCAAAGCATCGGCGAGAGGCAGAGAAGAACACGAGATGTGTATGTGTGTGGGATGTAGATCCATAGTAACCTCCACACCTCTAGCAGATTAGTTCAACTAGAGGAGCGGTCAGGGATGAAGAGATGAAAGAGAAGTTTGAGAAGTTGTGAAGGTGGTCTGGGAGGAAAGAGAGAAGAGGAGACTTGAAAAGAAGAGACTGGAGGAGCTACGACAATGATTATATAATATTCGTAGCCATCGGATTTTGAAGTAAATTAATTATGATAAGATAAGGCAACACTTATTTGTAAATAACTGTTGTCGTAGTTGCTCCTATAGTAACAGTTATTTTAAATAATCACTATCATATCCTCAGAGATTTTATTTTTTCACTTTTGCCAACAGTGTTTATAAATTCTTAATTAATCGTTGCTTTATGTGGGTTACTAAATCTCTTTTCTGTTGAGTGTCTAAAAGAAACAACAGCCCATGAGATTAACAAAACATTAGTGATCGAATTTTGTTTAATCCACCAAATAACGTAGATGAAAAAGTTATTATAATACCATATTCAATACTGCTATTTGATACATATTTACGCTCTAACAATCACAATATACATATCAACCGAAATAATATACATAATAAATCTATTTAATTCACATGCATAAAATCCAAACAAATTATGAATTATGTTAAATTGAATATGCATGCATAATAACTAAAACAACAATACAATAAAAACTAACATGCATGAATAACAAATTACTTAATATGCATAAAAATCGAAAAAATTGTTATGCATGTTAACTGATATACTATATGTTTTTGTTTCAGTTATCGTCTATCGTACCTACATGATAACTGAGATATTATGAGTAATAAATAATTTAACATGCATCTAACTTGCATGTTATTTTTGTATATAATTGCAACAATTACAAAAATTACAAAAGAAAAACTTTGAACTAATGGTTAAATTAAACGCATAATAACGAAAATAAATGTATTAACATAGCAGATAAGATGCATAGTAAATGTGTATTGAATCCTTCTAGTACGTATCAAAAGTGGGTTCAAATCAC
>CAXKVX010001325.1:0-31494 GCA_964058865.1 Eleocharis quinqueflora
CCTGGGCCAGATGGTTTTTCCATGTTTTTTTACCAGAAATTTTGGGATGTGATTAAAAATGATTTGTTTAGTATGTTTCAAGATTTCCACAATAATAAATTAGATTTATCAAAACTTAATATAGCACTGATATGTTTAATTTCCAAAGTGTCAGATGCATCTTGTATCACAGATTATAGACCTATAAGCTTACTAAATTGCTCGTATAAAATTTTCACCAAAGTATTAGCCAAGAGATTATTTCCTGTACTTGATATATTAATAGGCACTAATCAAACAACTTTTCTAAAGGGAAGATATATTATGGATAATATTTTCACAGCACATGAGATATTAAACAGTACACACAAGAATAAAGAACAAGGTTTACTCATAAAACTTGACTTTGAAAAGGCATTTGACCAACTAAATTGGGATTTTTTATTTACAAGTCTGCAGCAAAGAGGTTTTAGTACCTTTGGATTAATTGGATTAAAAGTACATTATATAAAGGGCATAGCTCAGTTCTAATAAATGGAATTCCAGGGGCATATAATGTAAAAAGGGGTGAGACAAGGTGACCCCCTCTCACCATATTTATTTATTTTTGCAGTTGAAGCTTTAAATAAAATTTTGAATAAAGATATAGATAAAGGACATTTCAGTGGATTAGGATCTAAACTACACAATGGAAAACAAATAATGCATCTGCAATTTACAGATGATACCTTGATTTTTGTGAAATCAGATAAACAAATGGTAGAAAAACTCATATGGGCCCTTAGACTTTTTGAAAGTATATCTAGATTGAAGATCAACTATCAAAAAACAGAAATTGTACCTATTAATATTCCTAGCTACTTAGGTGAATATTATGCTAATATATTGGGATGTAAACTAGGTTCACTGCCTATGAAATATTTAGGATTAGCCCTTCACTGCAAACAACCTTCAAAAAGTGAATGGCAGAGATTGATTGACAAAATTGATAAGAAATTACCTAGATGGAAGGGTAAATTGCTCTCTCTAGGTGGTAAATTAGTCCTGTTAAATTCTGTTTTATCATCTATACCATTATACTATATTGATATATTTAAATGCCTAAATGGGTCTCAATTCAATTAGACAAAAGAAGAAAAGCCTTCCTGTGATCAGGGACTAAGGTACATGGTAGAAAAAGGGTTCATTTAGTAAAATGGAATAAACTATGTAGAAGAAGAGAGTTTGGAGGCTGGGGTATTCTCAATTTGCAACAGATGAACATTGCATTGTTATGTAAATGGGCTTGGTTTTTTATTTTTCAATCATATAAAAGTTTATGGAAAGAAATAATTAAAATCAAATATAATAAATTTACTAAACATGGCTCAGCATTTTGGAAAGGAATTAGTGCCATATACCAGTATATTCAAATTAATAATAGAAGAATTATAGGAGATGGCACATCAATTAACTTTTGGAAAGATACATGGCATGAAAATAGTCCAATGTGCATCCAATTTCCCTTAATTTTTCAGAAAACCAAAACTGATACTGTGACATTGCATCAGATCTGGAATCATGACCAAATAAACTTGCACTTAACTAGAGGTCTTACAAATAACATGAGAAGAGAAAAGGCTGAGATGCTCAATTACTTTTACTACTAATGAAGATTCTTCATTTTGGTCATTGAAAGCTAATGGAATTTATACTGTAAAATCCATATATGAATTTCTAATTTTTGGAGGTATTAGTTTTAAAATGAAACATACTATTTGGATCCTGAAATTTCCATTAAAATTTAAAATCTTAACTAAGGATAATTTCCATTAAATTGTTCCTTTGGTTAACCATACAAAATAAAATCTTAACTAAGGATAATTTATCTAAAAGAGGCTGGAATGGTGATAATCTTTGTGTTTTATGTGGTCAATTAGAAAGTGTTGGACATTTGTTTTTGCATTGTCCAGTTAGCTGTTATTTTTGGCAGAAAATTCAATATCACAATCCTAACAACCTAAACTTTGACTTTACTTCTATAGAAAGTCTATGAAATTCTTTTACTTTTTTAAACTCAACAGAATTGCAACATTGGGGTTGTCTTATGACAGCCTTTATATGAATTATTTGGAATGAACAAAATGCTATCATTTTTAAAATTTCAACACCAGCAACAGTAAAGTCAATGTATAATTTTATTATGCATTTATATAAATTTTGGACTGGGAATAATAGCCAGATGGCCAGTCTATTTGCTGCACAAGCAACGCCAGTAGAGGTGTTAGACTCGAGTATTGCACTAGCATCTACTTGGTTCTGGAAATGAGTAGTTTTTCTAGTTTATATTGAAATCTGCCTAAGCACTGTTTTTTGTTTCAGTCTCATTGCTTTTCATCTAATAATTTGAAGAGTGCTTAGATGAAGTTAGTGAGTGTTGAGATATACTAAATTTCAGTTGTTTCGGAACCTTTTATTTTTTATACTTGTACTGGTATAGATCTCCTGTACAAAATATTTTTGTAAGTTGCTTCAATTGAGGCCGATGGCTGATCTCAAGCTCATTTATAATATAAAAAAAGAAACCCATTATGCAATATCGTATTCCTATGTATATGTTGTGCTAAAAGCCTAAAACTACACAAGGATACTTCCTTTTAGTATTTATTGCCTTCTTTTGTACTATATTTTATAAATAAATATGAACAAACTAAATTGTATTTTTTACAATAACATAGTTTTTAAATAAATAAAAAATTGCGTATTTGCGTGAAGCTAAAAGTATTTACGAGATTGCATGTGGATAACGATATCACATTTTTTTTTTTTTGTAAAAACAAATTAAAACTATGGGATGTAGTTGTTTCTTACATGAAGGAACTGTACTGCGTGCAAAATTTATTACATGAATGAAACCAAGAGAGTAGTATGGTCGAGAGGCATTAGAATTTTCAAAATTAGAGGCAAAACAAATTGCGCATAGTTCTATTGGAATGAGATCGGATGTTTGCCTTTTTCTTGCTCGTTCTGCTCGTCTTTCGATATAAATCGTTCAAAATTCATCTCAGAATTTTCATATCTCATAATGCCTATTTTTTTAAAAAGAAAAAATGGGGTCTGTCCCAAGTATAATTCAAATTATTGATTTAAATTTTTTTAAAGCTGAATTTTAAACCTACAAAATCTGTAACCTATCTTTAAGAAAGTATTGCTCTTAACAATTAGATCTGATTCTTATAATGCTTTGCATCACATCTGATTGTCTGTTTATATTGGACGGTCAGATGAAGGCGAGTGGGCTATTGCTCACCTGGATGTGTTGTCAATGAATAGGGTGAGACACGAGTGAAGGTGTTTTCATATGAATGCTAGTAAAAGTTTGAGAACTGCTCTTAGTCTAGTGACAAAAGAGCAACGGGCTCCAAGTGGAGGTCCCGAGTTCGAAATTCAGTGAAAGCCAAAGACCACTGGAGAATTCTAAGTCACTTTGAATAACATTTGAGAGCAAAAATCATTCATCTATTTCTAAAAAAAAATACTAGTAAAAGTTTTTTTTTCCATCATACTTTTATCCTTTAAAAATAGTTTCATTCGTACTCTATTCGTATAAAATTTCAGGTAAAGAACGAATACCAACATATAATGAATAAAAAGATTGTATAATCTTGACAAAAAATAGCATCAAATAAATATATATTAATAAAATACGATAATAAATAACTATAACAAAAATCATACAATTTCTTATCACGTATTGTCATTAAACATATAGGAATAATTCTTCAATTAAATTTCCAGTTCAGTCTCAGTAAGAATTTAATCCATAAATATTTTCTTGGGTAAACGCCCTAAATTAGGTGAGCCCAAGTTCTTTTTCTTCACTACACACGTCAGTTGATTTTACAGAGATTTATACCGTAGCATCCAACATTCTTGAAATTTGTATTTACCTCATCCCAAATACCATGTTCAATTTTTTGTTTTGTTTCATCTTTCAAATTCCTTGCTGACTTATGTTCAATTGCTTACCCCTTATATATAATCATTTTGAGCAACTAATTTACACGTTTCATTCTAAATAAATTATTTTCAAACTTAAATTCAAATTGAGGAAAAAGAAGAAATAAAAGATAATATATTAGTTGATAAAAAATATTCTATACTTGATTTTCAAAGCCTTTGTGGCTCTTTCCTCTTTGAATTATTTTATCATATCAACTGTAGTACTGTTTACATCACTAACTATGAAGATTTCATAACTTTACCTCACCAATATTTTGCCTATACCCTCCCCTGTCAAAATGAACTGCTAATAACTTTTCCTTTATACTATGTACATTTAAAAATGACAAATATTAAAAGAGCTTTACCTTCTATTTCTTTTCAAAATTACATAAACTATTAACTGATTTTCTTTACCTATTTTACGGTTATGTTGTGTGATTAGAAATATTCTTTGTGGAAATGGAATCTCGTCGATGTCTTGTGGCTCATTTCATGTGACAATTTTCTCAATTCTTTAGCTAGAGTTGGTACACCACAATAAAACACCCCTGCATGCACAAAGATATAACTTGAATGAGTTCATAATTCTTCAATTATATCAAAATACTGTATAGAAGGTAGCAATATACATAGATTTTAAGGCTAAAGAATTGAGAAAATAATTGAGAAGGTAGTCTTAAAAATAATCATAATACCGTAATAATAGCAACCAAATGACAGTTATGTACTTGTGTTATCGTCAAAAGAACAATTACATAAATTTTAAGGCTATTATATAGGATAAACATGGCATGGAATACTCAATTTGAAAATTAAAATCGGACTTGATTAAAGCAATAAATAAAGGATAGGTATTTTAGGGAAAAGGTACAACCTACGGTGGCGTTGGGATGCTTTGAAGCTAGTCTGGTAAAGACTTCCTTCCAGTTTGGTCTCGCAAAGTGTGTCCTTACCTGTATACGAAATTTAAATTTCTTCATTTGTTTTAGGAAATGAATGAACAACATTGCTGTTCAGGTGACAAGCCTGATGATTTTGTTTGTGAAATTATACCCAATGTTTGATTTATATATAATCCTATTGCAAACTAGTACAGAATGTTGGAAATTGATGTAGAAATATGGGCCAATTAATTCTTATTCAAGAAGAAAATTAGGGTCCTATACTCTAAAATGGAGCAACAATATAAATGATCTTGAATATTCACATAATAGTTTTGTGATGCAAGGTTTTCTAAAACTAGCAAATCAGGCTTGCAGCATTTCTTGCATAATTCACTGCCCTAATTTTGAAGGCAACTCAACAAAGATTGATACATACTCTGGTGCCAGATACAATGTCTACACCATTTTTGGCATGGTTGAGTGCTTGAACCATTGTCAAAAGAGTTGTTCTCGCATCCCGCTCCTCATACACACTCGTCAAGTAATTATGCAACTCAATTACTCCCTGTACAAAACCATCAACAGTTCTATATATCAGTATTTCTCTACAAATTGGGTTGAAATTTCAGATGTCAAAAAATCTGGTCATATTGGTATATGCACGGAATAAGGGGTAATTATGTCAAATTAGGTCAAGAATATCATAATCAAGCTCGACAGTAAGGGTTAAAAAGATTAAATTGATGCGTTAATTTAGGCACAATTGGACATAATACACCCAAAAAGACTTGCACTAGCATAATAATGAAATACTACCTTTTTGTCCATTTCGGCCACCTCATTCATAACTCCTTTGAACCACTCAAATGAACTGGCTTCGCGAGTGACCCAATAGAAATGTGCACAACTTGTTTTATATGTGCGCTTCTTGCTACTAGATGATGACAGACTGAAACTGTTCGTACTGTCCTCGGATCTACTTGTTTCCATGGCCAAATCCTTGTTTCAAGAAAAAGAAGAGTAAAGTTTTAGTGGTTCCTTATTTGTGGTCCACTTTTACAGTCTTACAATGTGAATTTGATGATTCTTTTCCTATTTTTATCCATCCATTGTGCAATTCATGTTACTACATTGAATTGGGACAACACAAGACTAGATCGTACAAGATAGGGATTTATTAAAAATTTGTCCTGTATGAATTAAGTGAGGTTAATGAAGGAAAAATTGGTTACATAGATCTAAATTGCAGAACCTAATTTAATTGACACTAGTCGGTTTTTTGGATCAACAATTCTTTTACAAACCAGCGAAATACTGATCCTGTACATTAAGGATAAGGACCGTACAGTTTAATGCCTTTCAAACTGGTCATCCCTGCCAAATTTTGTAATGTGTTTTCATAAAAATTACACCACTCTGAACTAACATGCAGTGGCTGAAAATAAAATAATAAAAATCTGACAGGGTTCGAATTTAAAAAATGTTACCATCAACTCATCAGCTATTTTGATATTATTTAGAAGGTCTCTGAGGATGCTAACGAATGGCGTAGCACCAATGCCAAGACCAACAAGTAATAGCACGTCATAGTTCCTAAAATCTTGTGCAGGTGCACCATATGGACCATCTACCAGCAATCTTGGCAAGCTGTGTGTGTGAATAACACTGAGTAAATGATTGACAAATGACAACCAACAGAGGGTTTAATTATTATAGAAAGGTTAGCTGGTTCAGTGAAATAAATTTGGCAACAATTCAGGACCCTAATTTGCAGCAAAATATTTTCAGAAGATTATTTGATTTCGAAACAGCATCACATTTTCATGGATTATTGATCAAACTTATCCTTTTAACTATTAATGAATTGAAAGTTACTCTGCGCAACACTCTGGAGCATTTGGAAAGAGCGCAACCGACGATTATTCTCGACAATATCAAAACCACGAAACCTTCTAGTTATGGAAATAATTAGGGACACATCTAATTGGATAGCATACTGTTAACTTAGAGGAAGCGTGTAAACTTTTCAGTTTTTGATATGTAAATAATGTAATAAAACCTTTTCTTTTAATGAAAATTTCTAAGTAGGCAATGCCTACTTTCCTCAAAAAAAACTATTAATGAATTGATAATAAATGTAACTACTTTGAGATGGCTATTCCTGGAAATGGAATGTTCTGGTAAACAGATGAAGTTTTATCTATTGAGTATCCACAATAAAGATGATGCTTAATGATGTAAAGATAATTAAAAAAAATTATGACATTTATTAGGAATTTCTAACCTTCTTTGTTCTACTCCCCCATATTCATTGAATAAGGCACGCCCAATTGAGGAAGGAGAGAAGTAGTTCTCTATAAATATGTGTTTCAGCTCCTGTGTCCAATCTCCGTTGGTTCTTATGTGAACACTAAGATAATCGTCTCCCGGCGCCGAGGTGATGGAAAAAGGGTGCCTATGAGAAGAACAATTATTGCAAGTTAATGTGATTTCTTTCTGCAGATTGCCCCTAACAGTTAATTGTAATTGCAACTATTTTTATCCCACGAATTGAGAACCTTTAGCTAGTTGTCTTAATGTCTAATACTGGATTACTATGGTGTCCTGTTTTAATATTCCGCTTAAATTACTGTGGTATCCACTATCCAATATGGACGCCGTTTGCCAAACAACATAATTTGCATTGGTCCTAATAATCATATACAATATGAATGTAGGGAGAGAGATGAGAAACTCAAACCATTCAAACGGGGAGATCGCAGGGCACTGAAGGAATATGTACTGTCCACTCCGGTACCGAAATCCATATGGTTTCGACATTGTTATAGTTAGCACGCTACCAGGAAGCAACGACACCTTCATTGAAGACAAAAATAAATGTTAAGAAATGGAAAATACTTAATATTTATTACTGAAAATAAAGAAATCCTAATGATCGGAGTAAAGTGGCTTGTACAATGACCGATCTAGGAAATTTTTTGTATCATAATTTCAGCATGCCTTAATTTTATAAAAGAAAATTTCAAATCTGTAATAAATTATTAAAGCATCTCTTTTCACAGTGACATATTGTGTATGGACTGTGGATCCTTATCAAACTTAATAATGCTGCAGAAAAGGCCAAAAAAAACCTTGAAAAAGGTATATTAAATTAAATTGACTGCAACATTTCTTATGCCATCAACACTAACATGTTCCATATATCAGAAATCATTTCAAAGCAATATATAAATAAAATAAACAGACCAGCATGTTATTATTTATTCATAACAATAAACACAAGGAAAATTATTTAGAATTTGTATTACCTTTAAAATCTTAACTGCATATGCCTTGGAGCGAAGGGCCCGTAATGTGCGTTCACCGACATATATCAACAATGGTACAGAGATGTACATCCATGTCTGCAACAAAAACATGCAAGACCAAATTTTAGTCAAGCAACCCTGGAGAAATCACAAGAGTTTCCCAAGTAAGTGGGATTTCTTTGTTTTAGTAGTAAAGTCAAATCTTGTTGTAGCTTAGCCAGGATAATTGCAATTTGCTTTGTTGGGTAATAAAAGTCAAAATCATGTTTACCAGCAAAGACATAAATACTAATGAACTTACAAAAGATTTTAAGTTTTTTTATTTGGTGTACAAAAAGCTTGTATACAGCCCCTTGGCAGCTGAACCAAACAAAAAGACACGTATATATGGGGGTAAATCACTAAAAATTCTCCTAAAACCTAAAGTATTACAATGAATTATTTTTAACATGACAATTATATATTTTTTTCCTGAAGTGGACCACATTGGTTGCGTCATTTTCACTTCAGCATTGTAACCCAATAAAACACAATCAAATGGTTTTTTCAATACATACATTTGCCTCAGAACAGACAAGAGAAGAAACATCATCTAGAAAAGTGAACAGATCAGAGAGGTGAGGAGGATGATGAAACTACACTGTTTAATCCTTATTTATTTATTTTTGAACTGATATCATTCACTGATTTAACTTCTTCTACAAGCTACCAAATCATGATATCCCCTCAATTCCACCACCTGATCCATGATTCTTATCTACTCTGTTTTGTTAGAGGGGCTCATTTTGCGTATTGCACCCTTTATTTACTGATATTTGTAAACAGAACCAAGCCACTATTATATGGTTGATTGGATACAGTTATGTTCATTTATTATTATTTCTTTTGTTCCCATATGGTCCCAACTTGGGTTTAATTATTCTTTTTTAATTATAATATATCACATTCACACCCAATTACTTCTTTAATTTGGGTTTAATTATTCTTTAACTTTTTCAACACTAAGAGACCTTACTACACCATACATGTGGCACCTTAGCCAATTCCAAATTTATGATAGCTACTGAAAGGTATAATATATAAGATTTTAATATATCAGTAGTTACTGCATTCCTAACCATTTAATTTATGAACTGGAAAGGGTACAAAGGTAACAGGGAAATCTGGCCCCACAATAGGAATTGTCATCTCTTAATGGAGAATCAGTGGGCCTCACAGTTATCTGTCCACAGAATGATTTGTGCTAAAATTTATTAGACAAGGGCCCACTTGCCAGACCAGGGATCTAAATTTTAGACGCTATATGGGTTTTCTGTGACTTTGACCCAAGTAAAATTCATGTAAAATAAAGTTGCTCATTTTCCTAACACTTGCAAAATTAAACCTAGATGAAGAGAAACATTTTTCTAGGTAAAGTTTAGTTATGTATTAGTAAAACTAAAATTAGAACATTTTTTTTTCAAAAGAACCAACAAACAGAGTATGGAGAAATCTACATCTAGATAGCATTAGGTATGTTACAAAAAATGAATTTTAAGTTTGGCAGTGGACCAAGCAAAATAAATAGCTCCACCGAACAAAACAAGTGATAACAGACCACCACACCTCTTTATAGGTGTGGCCGTGTGGGGCTTATTCCTAAAATACTACTATACTAGAGATGGTCTTGGTTTGGTATGCCAATCAAGAAATGTGATTATAAGCTAATTAATGATTCGTATTGTTAAACCAATTCAATATTCAAATTTCAAACGAACCCTTCTTAAATAATTGTTATAAACTACCAAGTGTTGCACAAATTTTCTTTATGTTGATAGTGATACTGATACCTACATATTTTTGCATCTTATATTCTACATTTTGGCCAATTTAATGAATTATACGTTATCAAATGACCAACTTAATAGAACACTACTAATTAAGTTATGGTATACACTTTAATTCTGTTCCACATGAAGAATAAAAAAACACTTTAATTTTTAAGTACTAAGATCTTTATAGTGTACTGTTGTAAATTGTAAGTTTGTAGGCGCACATGAAAAGTTGATCAACAAGACAACAACAACAAAAATTATGTGAAAATATTGCAAATTGGGAAGAGCCAAATTCGTACTCTTTTTAAAAAAAAAATAAGTTCGTACCTATAACCTATGCAAAAGTCTTAACCACATGCACCAAACTAAGAAGCAAAAGGTTCCAAGAAAGAATAACCCAATGCAGCCATGTGATGGGGTCAAAGCTAATTCTTGGAAATAAATGCTGTCTTAACAACTCACAATATTGAAATGGAGGAATAAAATATCTAATATTAGTCTCAACACTTAAGGGTCTGGAAAAGGTTATCTATTGAAAGCACTGTATCTTTCATTGGATTCTTCAAGACCATAGAAGGTAATAATTTGGGGACTGTTACTGTACACTATTTTCAAGTTAAGAAAATTTTCATAAAAGGTCTAATACTGAGCCGAATTACATGTAATGGTTCAATATCTTTAAAAACAGTTACAAATAGCCGGAGGCGCTATTATTAATATCGCTCTTAAATTCTAATTTTTCATCTGTTTTTAATATTTTAATATTTTTGTCTATTTTTCTAGTTTGGGACTCTATTCAGGACGAAAAATACGAGCAATATTGTTAGTCGCGCTTCTAAAAGTTGAATTGATTCTGAAACTTTTAGAGAAGTACCAATTGAAATTCGTTTAGGGTGTTATTGTTATCATGGTTCTATTTTCTACACACTGAAACAAACAAACAAGAAGAAAACAAATGAAAATAACAAAATAATCGAAAAAAATTAGAGACGATATTGTTAATAACGCCTGACAATTTTTAATGACTATCACATCTAATCTAGCCCATATTTGAGCCCTTTATAAAAAAATTACTCAAGTTAGTTGACCAATTCATACTTATTGATTTTTTTCCCTATGGTAGACCGTCACTAATTGAAGTAAACCCTTTTCATAGATGGTTATAGCAAAAAAAAAAAAAAGACTATTAAAAGCATTTACTATTTGATGCACATATTCAAAGGTTACTTTTTTTTAAATCAATGAACAAAAAGTTAGCTGAGTCACCTGTAATCGAGTCAAAATTAGTAAATTCTACAACTAGAAGAAAAAAGAATTGGTTGGAAAGAGATGTAAAATAAAAAAATGGTTGGAAAAAGATTGAAATCATAGAACAAATGTAATGGTGTAAGTGTCGGTGAAAAAGTGACAAGCTTCTAGTCAAAAATAAATTATTAGCTAGTTTTCGAAAGTTCCACCATTCAATTCCCCGCGTAGTCTACACGATCGTATCAGTCAATAAAAATATTCTTTTTTTATTCTGAGAAAGTGAACTTCAAAAGTTTGTTGACTTCTTTGTACAAAATTTGTGACTTCCTTTCTTTCTGAAAATGTGAAAAAATACACCTTTCCAGTCCAACAAAGCTGACAAGGAAATTTGGATTTTCTTCAAATAGTTGTCTCAAAGATAAGTTTTAAGGAAATATTAATATTTTACTATCATTTGATACCCAAAATCAAGGTATTATAATTCGAATATTATATGAACATAGATTTTTCTGAGATGAATTGAACAGAGATTATATGCTAGCTACACAATTAGCAAAAAAAAAAGATGTTTCCCAAGAAAATTTAGAACCACAAAAACAAACAGTCATGTGTCTAGAGAATTAGAAATCAAATTACTCTTAACCTTCTACAAACGTTCTCGTTTGTTCAACCAATCTCTCTCAGTACTGCTTAATGCAAAAGAATAAAGATAACCTTCAATTATGGTTGTCACAATATGAACTAAACATGGAAATCCTTAAATTATGGTTGTCACAATATGAAATCAATAAGACATCCTTCAATTATGGTTGTCATGATATGAACATAACAAATAGGTATAGAAAAAAAAAATATCATTTGTATGTTTTTTTTTTGTGGAAGTAGAAAATGAGAGTGTGCTATTTTCTATTTGTATTCAAATAAAATACTGATGTACACATGGTTATTTACAGTGAGAAACCCAAAAAATACATATCATAACACGTACAACAAAATAATAAACGAACTATCGATAACACGCTCCTGATTAAGTTGATACCACAAGCTAGCATGTAATTGGTATTATATTCTCATATGACTTCAATATAGATATTTCAAATTTCAAAATACCTTCTGTTTCAAAGTATGATTACTAATTCCATTTCAAGCTTATCATTGCAATATTTTACTATATATTTTTTAGATTAATAAAATGTATGTAATTGTGATTTAAAACTAGCATATATACTTTGATGTAGTTCGTATTAAGAAATAGTTAGCTTTATTACTTTCATTATTAACAAATAAGTTTCTCTTATTAGAGTCTAAACCAAAGAAAATTTTATTTTACTTTTGACTTCTAAATTTCCTAATTCAATCTTTTTTTTAAAACAAAAGTAATTGATGTTATCACTTTCATTATCTATACTATATTTGAAGGAATTATTAATGTTATCACTTTCAACATCTATATTTCCCAAGGCGTAGGCAAATGTGTTATTATAGAGGGACCATTTTGTACATGCAAGGAAAGGAGTGCCGTGGTGGAAAGAACTGGGAATATTTTTTTTTGTTTTTCTTTGCTTAGTTTTTCTCTTAATATTTATTGGGAGTTGATTGACACGCTCCTTATAAGCATCAATATCTACAGTGACTATATTCACCTATTATGTAACAACTAGTTAGTAGTTCTCTCTCCATCTCATATTTAGTTAGTATAGTATTCTTAGTCTTAGAGACATTTTATTTCTCTCTCTTTCAATTTGCATAGCTGTCACCAATTCACCATGCATACTTCGTTGACCCCTCACCATTTACAGCAGTACCCCCACAAACCAAATACCATGTAATTTTCATGTTTATCCTTGAGAAAATTTTATAAATATCAGTTTAACTTTGAATAAGAGATAATATTTTTATAGCTTTTGAGGTGAAACATTGCATGACTATGTATATGCATATCATTGTACTTTCTTGTTTGTGCAAATTACAAATGACTTCAGCATTTATGTTAGAAATTGATTTGGATCTTGAAAAATCCAAGGCAGCTACCAATCAAGGTTCTAAAAGTAGAAATTGATAAAATATCAAATGGTAATATAATATATAACCAATCACTATACCAACATGAGGGCATTTTCTATCATCCATCATTTGAAAAGTAAATGATCCTTATGGTAGGTAGTAGACAGTGATTCAATTATTGGTGAATTTTTTGACAATTAACTTATAGGGACCGTTTAACAAAATATAAGCATGTAACAAACCAGTAATTAATTAAGAAAAGCAAATTACATACCGTTCGTTGATACCACTTGTGAACTAGAAACATGAAGTATCCATGAACCAGGAGCAATGCATAGACAACCCCTAGGAGGTGGTGAGAGTACCAAAAGGCGTTGAAGCCGCTAAGCCGGTTCAGCGGAAATGGTAACTTCATGCCATTTTTTCTAAACGGGTGTGTTGCCAAAGTGAATGATATGGTCATCAAAATCACCATTATCACTCCCGTTATACCTGTCAAAATATTTAAGTCAATATATTTTTTAGATATGAAATCAATAATATTCCAATATTATTGCAAATTATGATATTAGCTATAAGCAAACAAACACTTATTTGAAAACTAATCATGAGATTATGATTCAGTTTTGTCAATACTAGCTACAATGTTAAATTAATTTTTATCTTCGTAAATTTCTTATCAGTATTATCTATGTTAAAAAAAATCTGATTATCAATACATGTTCTCTCAGTAATAATTAACTAATTAAATGTCATTCTATCAATAATTAACAGATGTCATTAATTAGTCGAAAAGTTACCCTCAATGCCAGTTAGAAGACTGGTGTAGGTCGGTTTGATGGGGCCGAAATCTGGCTCGACCCACTTGTACTGATCCGGAGACGAATTGATCACGCGTGGAAAATCACAGGCAAGATGGTTGCCAGCATGAAGAGTGATGCCGACCACAATGGCCGTTGCAATCATCTGAAAAGAAAAGATAGAGAAAAGAAAAGAAAAAATGGTCAATGTGAAGGTGATGGAAGGCCTTTCTTTTTCATGTCGTTATTCAGTGGAGTAACCTTTGCATATATACCAGTAACATTTCATTTTTTCGATTACTATCAGGAATTCTACATTCCTTTGTATTATTGCATATATATGATTTCTTCACTATTCTAAAGAAACCTATATTTCTTTTTCTTCTCATTATTATTCAGTGGTCGCTACTTAACCAGCTTCACTATCCTAAACTTTGTATTTGGCACAAGGGATGAATATGTAATATGAGATATTTAAAGGGGTCTGAGTGAAAAGGGGGAAATTTTAATAGAATCTCGTGGAGACGCAGCACCCACCGCATCTGAACTCTGAAGGCGACGATCATGACGGTAACTCCTCTCCGATTGATCGCCATTGATCGATCGTTGAACCACAGCGCTAACTAACTTCCCTTTTCTATTACCCCTACTAATTAAACCATACGTGTATCTGTAGCGAGTCGCATCTGAAGAGCAGTGAAAAGACAATGGAAATTACTAGATAGAACGAAACGACGAAAGAATCCGATTCGAGTACGACAGCCTTGCAACTTTGCAAAGTTGAATTTTTGCTTAAGTGGGGCCCACCAATCATTGGGCCCACGTGTCTTACTATTAGGTAGGGCAAATTGAGAGTGGATTTCAACAGGTGTCCCCGCGAAGCTTCGGATACTCGTCTTTTTTTATCTTAGTTTCTCTATGTTTAAACAGCTATAGTGCACTGTGTGGTCGTCATAAAGTAACTAATTTGTGTCTTTATTAATCCGCCACAGAAAGGTTTATGGATGTGTACTTAAGACTTGACCTAATGTAGTCGTCGGTCCTTCCAAAGCCAAACCAAATGCTGAACTCATGGGGCCGGAAATATTGCGGCGACAAGATAAGACGTATGTTGTTAGTTGTAGAAAATCCAAGTGAGTATTATCTGGCACTTGACATTGATTTTCTGTGACGTTAATCTAAAATCCACCACAGAAGTGAATCTAACTCTAGTTAAAGTCACCCGTTGCGAAGTAATATACACAAATATCGATGCAGATACTGTTTGCCAGGTCGACAATTAAGAAGGCGCGGTCCTCGATTCCTCATAGTGACAGCTGAACGACTTGGGTTCACAAAACTGGGTCTCATAAAGATCCTCTGACCTCTCCATTAAATGAAAGTGGACCATCCATTTCACACCAATATCTCGACATTTTGTAGTACTGGAAATTTCCGGTTTAATGTAATGGAGGGAAAAACAAATTCGTTACAAAAAGAAAATTTTCGCGCGTACCTTGTGAAAGGTGATATTATCGTCGAATGGAACAAAATAGCGGGCCCACGTAGACCGGAGCCAGGTGAGTGTGTTGCGGCACACTGGCAACAGCACCAACGCCATGTTCAGCTTCAGCGTCTCCGCCGCGCCTTTCGCCGTCGGTAAGCAGTACCCCATCACCTGAAACGCCTTCATGCGTCGGTACTGCATGAACTTCCAGACGAAGAGCGCAGCCATCACCGCGAACCAGAGCATGATAACCCAAACGCGGCGCCAATTCTCCTGCAATGCATACCGGAGTTTGGAAATTGTGCGACGGATGCCGAATCGGAATTTGAATTTTCGCTTTGGTTTTGGGTTGTAGCCGTTGTCATTGGCGCCGATGCTGCTTTCTCCACCACCGGTGTTACCGAGATTTCGGCTCCAATTAGCTCCGCTTGCGGTGCTCAACGGCCGACTATAGTTCATATATGTGTCTCTTTGGAGCAGTAATGCTTCTAATTGCCATAGCTGTGTCATGGCAACAAAATGAAAATTATAAATGTAAAATATATATTTGACTAATAAAATTTAATATTGTTAAAATTGAAAATAATGCTAATTATGATAGTTTTATTTATGTACCTCAATGTAGCCAAGGTTTTCAGGATCAAGCTCTTCCATGATTAGAGAGGCATATTCTTCAGCTTGCTCCTTCAGTTTGGATAACTTATTTGCCGACGCGCTAAGTACAATTAACTGTCATTTTCGAATAGATTTTTACCATGGTTATTTCTCTGAAATTATTATGTTACCAATGCAAGTACAAAATTTATAAATTATACAATCAAACATGAAATAATAATAAAAAAAAAACATATGTAGTTTCTCAATTCAGACCGACAACCAGCCCCACATGTACCAAAATTTAGTTGATCAATCAATTGCTTACATAAAACATTAATTAATAAATTTAATTGAAAAAGCAACTTCCATATCTATTACTCTACTCAAGAAAGAACATGTACCAAAATTTAGTTGCCTACACAAGAAATAACATAATTTTCAATCAATTTTTTTTAGAAAACACTCTTTTATTTATGCTAGTAAAACAAAATCAAAGAGAAAACGCTTTAGTTTAAACTCAAGCCATAAAGTACCTGCCCAGTGGAATATAATACTTGCCCTCAACTTTTACGAAATCACAAAAAAAGTTCCTTTCAGTTGATGAACCAAATTATTAAATTTTGTAATAATAAATAATATTAACAAGTAATAAGGGTATCGAGTTACAGAAGCAGAAGAACATTTATGCATATGGCAAAAAAAAAAAAACATTTATTTTATTCTATCAAATGCAGGGCTCTTTCATAAATAAGAAATAAATCAAGTTCCCTAGTCAAAATATCTTCATTACTCAACTAAAAATTCCATTAATATCAACTTTTGAAACTAACCTCTTGTACTTCCTCCCTCGTTATCCTCCCATCGACATTGGTATCTACCCTGCATTAAAATCACACCAGATAATAGAAATTAACAACTAAACTAATCCAATGTCAACCTCTGTTTTTTTTTAAAAAAAAAAATGAATTGAATTTGGTTCACCATGCATGTTCCATACATACATGTCAAAGAAGATCTGAAGCCTGGCATCAAAACTCTGATCTGAGATCTGAAGCCAAAAATCATACAACTCCTCCTTTGTTATCCTCTCCAAATTTTGCCTCCGCCGCCGCGCTAACGCGTCGAAAATACCGACCGCAAAGTCCTTTGAATCTACCATTCCTAAAAATTGACAACAAAAATGAACAATTAACACACAATTTGATTCACAACATTGGTCACATTCTTCTCAAACCTGTTCATGAAATCAGAAACAGAGGAACAAAGAAAAATATAAACACCTATACATTCTCCAAAATCATCTCTTGATAGCAATCCGTCTTTCGCTAGTTTGTAAAACCTCTCTTCGACTCGTCGCCACATCTCCGCCGCCTCGACCGAACTAGTTGTCCGGCTAATAAACCGCAATCCTTTGAGCGCTCTTTGTGGCCCCGATCGTGTCCTATTTAACCTCGCCTGAACTCTCCTCTTCTCTCTTGCTGCCAATGCTGCTGTCATTGCTGCGGTCGCTGCTTCCCTCTCTACCGAGCTCGAGCGGCATGGTGATGGCGACCGTAACCACGCGAATTTCTTCCTTATTCTAGAAGAAGTCGATGAGCACCGGCTTAGACTACGCCCGTGCCCAGTTTCTGGAGTGGCACCTCCCCTTGCACCGTACAATGCAGCAGAGGTCGGTGTTACGCTCCGCACCACCATCGACTCCTCGTCCAATTCCAGCATCACCTCCACCAATTCACTCTGATCGTTTAAGAACATCGGCAATAACCCATCAGAGCCATCGTATGCAGTCGTAAAGGATTCGTTGTCGGATTCCATTTCTTCGGCTAAAAAATCGGCGATGCGGTGGTGGCCAGTTCTTCGACTGCTTCCTCTTGAAGGAGTTCTCATAATTTTGTGAAGTGGCCACCTCCTATTTCTTTTATTGCTTCGCTTCTCTTGCAAGATTGGTCTCTGCGCTTCTCCTTTTTTTAATTGAATTTAGTGACAATTGCTTGGTTTTCTCACCTTCTTCAAACAAACTCCCATGGCAAGAATTCAACGGAGGTGGCACCCAACAGGGTGGTTGGGATTCGTTGTAGAAAATCAGAGAAGAGAGAGAGAGAGAGAGAGAGAGAAGAGAAGCCCAGAAGATAGAAATAAAGAAAGGCTTCTCTTTCTCTGTTTATTTTTTTAACAATAGTTGCAATGTAATGTAATGGAACTAATAATAATGTGGTAATACGGTGAGTAATTTAATGTGTTGCAATGCAATATTTATAATTTGGTTGTGCAATTATTGTGGAGAGAGGAGAGGTCGAGAGGAGCTGGTAAAGTAGAGCGTCACTAAGCTCACACACACTCTCTTGATATATGGTGCGTCGGATCTAAAATCAACGGTGTGATATGATATCACACGTGTTGAGATTTTGAAGGAAGCGAAGAGAGAAATTGAGAGGAAGTTATAAAATCAACTGTATGGACTGAATGAGAGAAGTATGTGTATATAATTATATATTATATATAAAATAGGGGTCAACCGGTAATTAAAAGTTCAAATTGGGAGTTAATTAGTTAAACTGTGCTTCTCTTTTGGAATTATTACCGGTGATTATAGGTTAATCCGGTGATTGCGGTATGATGCTTCTAGCTTTCTAGTTTGTACTAACATGGGCACCACTAACCAACCCCAACAAATATGCAACGTGTGTCATTTAGGGAATGGGATCTGGTGCTGCGCGGTACGGAGTAGCGCAGCATCTGGATCGTCTAATTTTTACTGATTGCATCAAGATTCGTGTCAAAGTATAAAGGCCCCCTGATTTCCATCTCTGACGGTCGATCGCGAATTTGGCGGTCGATCCGAACCGTCCATTTACTGTAGCGCACTACTGCGCTACAGCAGATCCGGGTCCGTCATTCAGTATTTTTTTTATGAATATTTATTATTATGGAGAAGAAGCTGGTGTGTATATGTCATGACTTTGTGTTATATTTATTTAATAAGAAAGTTGACAATTTTCGCTTTTCTTTTTGAAAAAAAAAAATGTTTTAAACTTTTAATATATTATGAGCATGTCAGAGCTTCACTGATTACTGGTTTGGTTATATAAGTATATAACCATGTATTCAGAAACCTTGATGCATGTATTTCTAGGCGTTATCTTAGGTTAACTAATCATAATCATGTGCTGTCTATTTATGTGAGAAGACAATTATTTTCTCGTGACACTAAAAGAGGTTTTTGTAAATGTTAGATGGATTATATACCTACAATGAAAGCATTGGCTACAACATCTTTTGACTAAATTGCCCCTAGGTTCCCATGGTAAACTTTTAGTCAAAAATTGAAAGAAAAAATAGATTGAGGACTGAAGTGAAAATAGTCAATTTTACAGTTCATGTATTTCTGGTGAGTGTAAATTGTAAAAGATTAGTTAAGTCACACAATTTCCCAATATTTTCCACAGCTTGTTTTTCTTTCTCCAATGTTAAACAAAAATAATATATATGCAGAATATATCTGAGGTACTAGAAACTTCTAGAAGCTGATTTCAGTAGTGTTTTTAAACTGGAGCAATTGTGTTTATTTTGCAATAATTTGAAGCAAGATGACATAAAAGAAAACTTTAAGTAAATAGCAAAGATGTTTAGAACATATTTAATTCTATTGCAAACATTGATTCTGTGTGCTTGTCTTTCAGCATTCATGTGACTCAAATATTATGTATTTATCCGGATAGGAATATGGTAACACGTGATTTATAGAAAACATAAAAATGTTGAACATGCAGCTTTGCAGATTGTACTATCTAGTGCTAGTGCAGATAAAAAAAACAAAAAAGTTGAAAAATAAAAAAAACATTGATAAACACTTGTTTATATAATTTCACCATATTTCCCCTTTTATGGAAAGGAAAAAAATAATAAAACAAAAGGGTGCTTCCAGAATATATCATTTATGATAGAGATCACACGTTGGTTTTTATATGCTGAATTGCTGATAGAGCAGAAGGAAGCAAAGGAGGCAGGTTACAAATCCCAAAGTAGATAACAAGAGCAAGCTGTACTCTGTTCTCTGTCTCTGGTCTCTATACATCTCCAGCTGGGGAATGTTACTGTATGCCCAAACTGATATACATTTAAGGCTCAGCTCTAAAAAGATATGGAAAATTTTTAACGAGGATAAAAAATGCACACACAACTACAAATAATATATTATTTGGAAATTGTGTTGTACTAAACAATCAAGGACTACAAATTACAATGGAAAGGCCAACATTATGATTTGAATGCAAAAATTATCTTACATTCAATAATTGAAAATAATATAGTACTGCCAAATTAAAAATTAGTTTCATGCATCTATTCAGAAGATTTCATATCCCTTGTTATTTCGAGAGAATAACAGAGCTTTATTATTTCATATCTGATCGTTCATTTTTTTTATTTAACAAATAATTTATATAATACAGCAGGTTCCGTGCAGTTTATTTATGACGTCCGTATAAATTTAAAAGTCAAGACAGGAATTTTTGATACGAAAATAAATGATATGACGGGATTTTGAAAAGCACACAAAAGACTTTTTTGTCCTTCCAATTTTCAAATAAAAATCATTGCATTTCTGTAGTGGTAATGCCATATTTACTGAACAAATAAAAAAATTAGAAATATATTGGCAGAGGCTTGATTTTTTAGATTTTTAGTTCGTAATGATATTCAAACAGAGTATATGTACAATGTTTTTCTCCAGTGATCTTATAATTAAAATGAAATTAAATAATCTCGTTTTATTTAGAATTTTAAGGCATTAAGCTCAATATTTTATTTCTTTGTTTTTTTGTTTTTTGATAAAGATGAAGGTCAAGTCTCTTATATTTAAATGTCCATAAAGAATCACAACTTAGCTTCGAACATAATCTCTCACATTAATCTTTGATTATTTGAGAGAAAATCTTAGTCAAAAACCACAAATCTAGAATAAATATTAAATAGTGATGAGTCTCATTTTTCTCTAAGAACACATGTATATATTTCTCATATGAGACAATTTAAAAAAAGAATAAATATCGAAATTAGTGTAATTTTTTTTGGAAAAAATGTGTTAACCGAATAATGATGTTTTTTTTCTCTCTACAAATATATGTGAATTTAAATGTCGAATGAGGTATGTGAATGTAATAAATATCAAAACTATCATGAAACAAATTTTAAAAAAGAAACATACAAAATTAAATAGCTAGAAATAACGTTTTAATTTAAAAGGCAGTAATAAGAAAATTCTCATTTACTTCTAAAATTGCTTCTTCTTCTCCTCCTTATAATAATCATCATCATCGATCATTATTGGAATTTTTTTTTAAACTTCGAAAATAGGTACACATACTAGGAAATTCAAGTCGCTCTAGACCATCTGATCTTGATATATATAGCACGTATCTTGATGTATCCGAACGGTCCGAAGAGACTTGAAGTATTCAGTGTATTCATTTTCAAAGTATTCAAATTTATTATTATTATTATTATTTTAATTTTATTCTATAACTTGTACTGGAACAATTATTCATTATAGATCAGCTCATTTTCTTATGTAACGTTATAAATGACATGTTGCTTTCAAATCTCAATAACAATGAGTTGCTAAGTACACATATGTTTTATTTGTGTAACAACATATATATCATTTAAAATTAAAAAGAGAACAGATATAAAAAGAAACAAAAACATGCCTCGAAGAATTTGTGAAAACCTCTATATATATATTTTTCTGGTGTGTGCAATAATAAACCGAATATTGGTTGTTGGAGAAATTTTAATTAAATTGCTTTATCAATCAATCAATTAATGCCATTTCATTGGTAAGATAAGCATTTAAGAAGGGTACATTAGTACCACAAAATAAATCATTATTTGTTGAATATTGGTGGAGCATCACATGAAATGAGCTGTTCTTTGTTAAGCTATACTTTATTGATGTGATATACCTAGCTAATTGGAAAAGAGGTCTAGATCTATGTCTGTTGTATGACTTGCATGTCTTGGCTAAATTTATAAACTATTTTAAATTTTTAAAGAAAGTAATTACAAAAAAGAAGAAAAAAATGAGAAAAATGTATCTAGCTAGGAGAATAAAATTTTTGTGTACACACAATGGAGTTGCATGATATGACTGTTGACCAAGAAGAATAAATAAGTGCAATGGTTTTTCATTTAGTTATTTATGTATTTATTGTAAAATATAAAATTTTCTAAATACTAAACAGTCAAAGATGTCTTGATTATTTTATGATTTAGTTTTTAGAGTACTGGATAATTAGTCAATTTTTATCAAGTGAAGCAACAGATACAATTTTTCTATGCATGATAATTGATAAATTAGATCTTTTTCCCTGCACTGATAAATAATAATTCACTGGAAGTCAACAAGAGGAGGGATCACTTGACATTGAATTATTTTGATAATTTTGATAATGAGATTTCAAATAAATTGATAAAAAAAATTAAGCATAGACAAAAGTTTATAAGTACATTCTTAAACTTATCGATTAATTGTAATTTAAATTTGATGCAATTCTAGTATCATTTCTTGCTTCGTCAAAGACTATCAAGTATCATTCAACTTTTTAACGATTAATAATTATTGATTCATGATGCAGTGTAAAATGATATTTAAATTTAAAAGACAACTAATCTATAAATTTAAGAATGTGCCAAAAAATATTTTTCTATTCTTAAATTTGTATCTATTTATATAAAATATCATTGTCAAAATTATGTAAATAACCATTATCAAGTGATTCCTCCTTTTGTAAAAAAAATTCACATGATAAAATAAAAAGGAAAGACAGGAGAAATAAATTTCCTGTCCTTTTTAATTTCATTATGTGCATAATTTTTTATTGAAGGTTTTTATCATTTATTTTCATTTATATATGTATAATTTTAGGTTGAGCAAGACTATTGTACTTTGTAAAGCATGCGCTTTGTGATTGTGGATCGTTGAATTTCTTGTTAAAATTATTTTTATTGCATACATTCAAAATCTAATTGTCCAAAATCACAAAGCACGTGCTTTGTGATGTACAATAGCATTGCTCTTTTAATTTTCTTAACAAAATATCTTTTTATTATTATGAATACATACAATAATAATATAGAAACATGTTATAATACTATAAATACCCGCCAAAATATAAAAATCCAATCAACAACAATAATTTCATATGAAATAAGAATCGAGCATATAATTTAATTTCAATTTACCGTGCGAGGCATAGAGAATAATTTGTTTCTTTTCTCTATATTTGAGATCCAAGAGCACCACTTGTTAATATTGATGAGAAAAAGCACATGGTTTTTGTAGCTCAAATGGTAGCTAATTATAATCATTTCAATGAAAATTATGAGTTCAAAATTTTGTAAGTATTTCGTTAAAAAGTTTAGTAATAAATACTGAAATTTCGAAACTACTATATGCTCAATATATATTTCTCTAAATTTAGAAAAGTGATGCATAAATTAAAACTAATTAGCGTCTAATGTCTTAATAAATTGCACTGTGTTTTGATGGCATTTTTCAAATTTAAGTGGAATGTGTGTTGTGTATGCAGTGTAAGTCTACAAACATAAATAAAAAAAATTGAGAAATTCAGAATCTAGATAAAATTGCAAACATTGTCTATGAAAAAAAGACAAAACAGAGAGAATTACAAACAATGTTCCGGTCGACTATAAGACTTTAAATTAAATCAAAGTTTGCAATTCGTATTGTTCTTTTATTATATTAAATTCTCATAATTACTGTTTTATTTTTATTTCAATTACATTTTTGCACGCGGGAATAACAATTCGATCGATGGAAAAGAATTATGGCCAAACAATCTTTGAAAATTCTAAAACATACAAAGCTTAATTATTATAAAATAAAAATTGATCATATATTTAATCAAATACAAGTTTTCAACATCACATATATAAGTTGGTTACTAGCCCATAAAAATATACACAAATTTTCAAAAGTAGCTTTCTTTGATCTCATGGAATAGGTTATACCAAATTAGCTACAAAGAGTAGATAAGCATATATTTTTTAAGCTCTCAAGCCAAATCTCTGTATTTTAATACTCAACATGATGCAAGAGTGATATTGATTGAGCATTACCAGCCAATTAGCTCATGCCTCATGCCTTCTTTTTTTTTTTTTATTCATTGTCTATAGAGTTACAATATACATTCACAAACAAATCAGAAAATAAACTTCAAAATTTCTTTAAAAGTAACTCTTAATGGAACTTGAACCTAGAGGTGACAGAACCTGACCTGATTGGTGATCATATAAATATACTCGTTATATATCAAATTGGTTCCATTCTAAAAACAAGATTGTATAATGAGCATGCTAAAATAATATGCATAGTACACCACATTTCGTACTATGCGGTCATTTATATTTAATTTGGTCATTAAATTGATATTTAAGTTGCTCAATAAATTCTTCATATCAAAATTTTATAGGAAATAAAATTTTGTAATTTTTAGAGTTCTTGCTATTTTTTAAATATTTTTTAAAAACAGTCCAGAAATGACACTTTTGTAGTATTAAATCTGGACTGTTTTTAAAAAATATTTAAAAAATAGCGAGAAAGTTCTAAAAATCACGAAATTTGATTTCCTACAATATTTTCATATGAATAATTTATTGAGCAACTTAAATCTCTATTTATTGAACTATATCTATATGCATATTACGAAATGGGGTGTACTATGCATATTATTTTAGCCATGCTCTTATATAATATATCAAATTCCTTATATAGTTTATATAGATAATAGCACAATTCTAGATTGTATAACTAGATGAGTTGTGTTATTATGCTTTGCAAAGCGTGGCAAAACGTACGCTTTGCGATTGTGGAACCATTGGATCTTTGATCATCATATTGGCACAAATCACAAAGCACGATTCAATGGACCACAATAACAAAACACGTGTTTTGCTGCGATTTACAAAGCATAGTAGCACAATTCTAGATAATATATCAAATTCATTATATAGTATAATATATCAAATTCATTATATAGTACAATATATCAAATTCTAAATTTGTGAACATAATTCATTATATAGTTTATATATCAAATTCATTATATAGTATAATATATCAAATTCTAAATTCGTGATCATAATTCTTTATATAGTTTATATAGATAACATATCAAATTGGTTGCATTCTAAAAACAAGATTGACTACTCATCACATGCATACAAATTAATAACTTTCGTTACAAAAAAATGGTGATGAAATGATTTACAAATTGTATAATATATATATATGATAACCGACTATGTAAATTATGAAGAACATATACACAATCTTTTTCTTTTGAGAACTGTATATTTCATTATTTATGGACCATCATTGTTCTCAAATAAATATACTCGTTATATATAGAAGTAAAACTAGTGTATTTCTAAGCACATCAACAGAGTTGGTGAGCTTAACTAAAAAGTTAATGAAATAAAACTCAAATGATAAATTCGAACAACTAAAACCGATATAATGAGTGATGTATTTGAATATTAAATTTATAATTTTTTTATTTTATTTAATGCAAAGTCAAGCTGTCAAAATGCGACAAAAAATAAATACATAAAATAAATCTATAAACTTATATTTTTTATCGCTTGACTTTATTTTAAAAAAACAAATAAAAAAATTATATATAAACGCATTACTCATTATTATGTTAAAAATCCAAATTAGTTTCAACAGTTCAGATTTATTATTTGAAGCTGATTTCAATAATTTTTAGGTTAAGCTCATAAACTTTCTTGGTGAACTTAGAAACGCACTAGATTTATTCTCAGAACAGTTCTTAATATATATGTTCCAAAAATAAAATAGATAAAAAGAGAGACCTAATTAGTAAAAAGAAAAGGTGAATGATCCATTCAGACATTCTTCATTTCCAATCAACAGAAAACAATTACTATTAATAAGAGCAAACTTTTTCAGCAAAGGTAAAACAGAGCACATCATATCTTCGTACATGTAAAGTTTAGATCTCATGAGAAATGAAAAGAAATATATGTGGAACATAAAAGGAAGCCATGCATGCAACACATGAAGCCAAAAACAAACTTCCTGAAATTGACTTGTTGCTGGTAAATTGGTAATAAATATACTTAGTGCTGCTACTTTGCAAAACACTAGCTTGCTTCAAAGTACGTAGTTGATTCACAAAGTATTCTATATATTATTTTTTTGTTCCTAAAGAATGGTAAATGTAAGCACTTAAAAAAGAAATGGCTGAATAAGAACTGCAGACTTGATGGTTCATATCCAATCCAGTACTATATTAGAGTACTGTATTTGATGTGAAATCCAAATTGAGCCGGTATTTATATTACAAAACTGAATAATATATATATATATATATATATAGAGGAAGAATCCGTAGCTGCCAAACTTCCAACCGCTCCATGATAGCAAATGTAAATGACCGATCCGGACCGTTGAAAACATTTTCCATATTAATATAGACTTGGAAATCAAATTTTACATTTTTTTGAACTTTTTACTATTTTCTTTATCTAATGATTTACAAACATCTAATTTTGAACCCGAGAACAAGAACATAATCCATTACTAAAACTACAAAAAATGAAGGTTAAGTTCAGATGTATTATTTTCGGTTCCCTTGCTATGACAGATTTTAATAACTCAATTTTTTTTAAAACTAATAAATTATCAAAATAAACTATTGCGTTAATTATTCTATCATGCAGCGTACAAGGGTAGATTCAGAATTTTCATTGAAAGGAGCGGAGGTAAGTATAAGATGTAAGATTTTTTTTTTTTAGAAAGAGATAAGATAAGATGAGTCATATTTTTAAAAAAGTTTTAAATTATAAACATATTGCTCAAAATATTTTTTTTCCAATTATTTAAATATATATACAAGAGATATTTTGTAAATGTTTTTTCCATAGGAGGACAACTGTCTCTCTTACTTTATTTGACTCAGTGAGGACAGCTGTCTCTGTTATAAATTGATAAATTCACCTTTTGATGACTTCATTTATTCATGACAGAAGGTATCTTTAGATAAATTAAACAAATTCAATTACAAAACGAACTAGTGTCAAAAGAGAAAGACAATTTAATTGCAAACCTAGAGCCGCACTACTTTGACAACCACTTTTGAATTTGAAGAAAGCTATGTAACCATGCACTAATAGTCGCCAATTTCAATCAAAATTTTTGGTGGAATTTTGACAATCTAGCTCAACCAAAGAATTGACTACTATGAATAGATAAACCATTAATTTACTTTATAGAAAAATTATGATGTTTCTAGGAGTATCAAGATATTTCATATTTGTAACTCAATAAATTTTGATTAGTATGACTAGTATGCTCATAATTTCTTTATAACAAAATTTAGTAGGAAACACAACTATTTATTTTTAGAGTATTTTAATTATTTCTTTGAACTTATAAAAGTGATTCAAAAATAATAATAAAATAATTAATGTTTATTCTTAAAATTCGGTTATTTAAAAAAAAAATCAAAATATGTACTTAAAAAGATAATAAAATAAATTTTTTAGTTTCATTCTAGATTTTGATATAAAAAATTTATTGAGCATGTCGAAATTTAAAGGTGTTTAATAATTTTTTTAGTTAAAACACAGAAAGTGTTTGTACTCCTAGGTAGGGATTTGACAAAATTCGAATGGATCTGAACCGACTCGAGAAATTCAAGGCCGCGGCTCGAGGGCAAAAGACGGATAGTGGTCAACCTTGTTGGAAAAAAACTGTTAAACCCGACCCGACCTGTCTCTACCCATGAAACTCGACATTAACCAGCCATTAACACGTGCAAGACCCATGCAAAACCGTCCAAACCCTCCCGTGCAAACCCTTGCAGAACCCGTGCAAAACCGAAAATAATCCATTAAATTCAAAAAATAAAAAAAGTTCAAATAAATCCAGCCAATTCGACTCGGCCCGGACCCGTCGGGTTGCTAATCCATAAGTCTTAGATGAGTGACAGCCGGCTTAAAATTTTTTATCCGTCAAAATCCGACCCGACAAACACGTCGACATATCTAACTCGTGATCCGACCAATCTGTAGATCCAGACGATTTGACCCGACCCATTCCAACTCAGCCCGTTTTCAAATACCTACTCCTAAGAGCACCGTGATTTAACTCTACTCTATATCCAACCAAGTGTGCAGATACAGCTACAATTTGTGCCAAGTGAGATCTTGCAATAGTGACCTCCTATCTTGATCATTATAACAGTGATTGCATATATTTAATTTCCACTCTATATTATAACCTGTAACACATTTGTCATTGTTTTCATTGTTTTATATTTTTTAAGATGTTTCTATCCGAGTGACATATTATGACAACCACAATTACAAAAAGGAAAAAAGCAATGCAGCGCATTTGACATAGAATCGGTAACTCATTTACCCTTTCTGTTAGGAACAAAAAGACATTATTCATATGTTAGCTATGTTACCCTCGGTTCTTTCAATATTCAGAAGAATCGGTATCGGGTGAGTATCGGATGCGGGTGCGGCTCCGGTGCGGCACCGATGCATATCGGGTGTGCCACGTGGCGCACTCTATTATTTTAATAGATTTGACCGGTTGGGTGCGGTCTTAGGTGCGGCTGGGTGCGGCTTGGATGCGGCTGGGTGCGGCTCGGGTGCTCCTCGGGTGCGGCTGGGTGCTTATTTATTTGTTTGTTTTTGTTTTTTAAATCTATTTGTTTATAATATTATTTATTTTTTATTTTAAATTTATTATATATAGCTGCATCCGTATTGAAGATTTTTTGAAATTGAAGTATCGTTGCACCGGCATCTGTGCAACACAGTATGTTAGTAAGAAAAATAAATTAAAATATATTAAAATAAACAAAAGTGAAGTTAGCATATACTAAATGTATTTGTTACATCACTAATTTATCAACATTTTGCAGTTAATTTCAATAATGCTGATATCTTAGCAATTTCCTTTTCATTGACACGATAACTTGTAATTACTAAAGAGAGAAAAAAAATGTTTATTATTGCAGAGATTTACATGATTGTACCACCTTTTTTAGTAATAGACAAACGTCTTGCCAAGTCTTACCTAATGTAATGTAGTGGTATGACACAAGATTTTCATGAAGAAAGTCTGGATTTCAAGTTTATTTTCTAATTTGTTTGTGGATGTGTGTGTTGTAAGTCCACGGACAATGAATAAAAAAATAGACAAAGGTCTTTGTCCTCGAATATCTCGATTTTTTTTTCTGTCTGACCCTCAAAAAATAAAAATTATATTCATGATCCTGTTTTCAAATATTTAACCGTCATGACTCTATTTTTATGCGTCCAGCGTTCAGACTAAACACATGTGTTCACGCTGAAAAAACAAACGACAAAAATGATTAAGTATGATGCAAAATTTCAAATTTGCGTTCACACTTGAACGCCGCGTTTGAACACTGCGTTCATGCAATGTTGTGAACAACACGTCTGGACACACATTCAGACGTGAACACAGATTTCAAAAGTTCTAGATATTTTTTTTGCTTCGTAAACTCGGGCAACCTCTATTTCTGAATGCGTGCGTCTAGAAAACACATCTGAACGCTGAACACAGAAAAATACAGTCATGACTGTCAAATATTTGAAACCAGGGTCAAAGATGTAATTCTTATTTTTTTAGAGTCAAACAAAAAAAATTCAATTTATCAAAGTTGATCTATAAAATCTCTCAATGACATTTTTTTTCTTTTCCTGAATTTCGAACCCGCAGCCTCTCACATAAGGACGTTGCTCTTAACCACGAGACTAAGAGCTAGTTTTTATGATTGTACCACTTATGGACTAGTGAATGCTTATTCTACATTTCGCAAAGGTTTGTTATTTTTTTTATTCATTGTCCGTAGGCTTACAATACACATTCACAAGCAAATCAGAAAAATAAACTTCAAACCCCCTCTAAAATATTAATAGTGTGAATAGATATGTTTTTATGTGCGATGTATTTATATACTAAACTTAGTTCAATTTTATTTAGGATAATGTCAAATATTAAAAAAAATGATGAGAAATGAACACGTCAAAATAACTTATGAACGTTCAATTTTTTTTTTACTTGACTATTAAATAAATTATAAATTTGAATTGTAAATATATAACTTGTAAAGTAAGTCTATTTTAATAGTTTGAATGGGTCATTTAGAGCCGATTCAATTGATTTGGAGGTAAACTAATCAAAATGGTAATGCAAGTATATACCAACTTCACTCTTTAAGTATGTTACTATAAATTTTTCTTCAAAAGTAAATTAGGAGATAAGAATGATATCAGACAATCCTAATTGAACAGATCACCAACAAATGGCAATCCTTCAGTGTAGTTTACACTTCTCTAGACCCTTCTAGATTCTGGTGGGGCATCTCAATCCAAAAATTATGATACCTTTAATAATCACATCTATCAAGTGACACCACCTGTGCAATAAACGAATTGCTCAAAATAGTTGCTTCTTCACAATAAAATCATTTTATTTCATCTGACTATTGACATGAGACCAAACTAGACACTGCCATTTAAGTACACCTTGAATCAGAATAGTTCTCAACTCAAAACTCATGTTATATTTATGGGAAAAGTCAATAAGATTTGGTGGTAATGTACTGCCTAATTCCAATGTATAATATAATATATAATAAAATGGCCAGTACCAACTAGCAACATCTTACACTCAAAAACAAAAATAATATGAAATATAACCTGCTAGAGTAGGCAGTTATAACTCCCCCCCACTCCTGTTATTTGGTACCAACCAGCAACATCTTTCATTCACAACAAAATTAAGATGTAAAATAGCCAAGTTAAAGAGGTGACAGTTATGACTTCCCACAAATAACCACAACCTATCATGACAAGCCATGTGTACTTCAAAAGAGTAGGCCCCACATGATATCAGGCTTCAACTTGAGCTATCCGAAACCAAAACATCCAGAAACTACAAGTAAACCAAACCAAACCAAACATATTGAACAAAATTACTCATATACTAATCTCTTACACTGTCAATTTAATTAATCAACCAATAATCTGAATTAAGATCGAATGCACTTGAAGCAATGTAAATCTTGTCCAACTGAAAAAGGCACTGTAGATTGAGTATTGCAGCTGGCAATATGACAATCTGTCTAAAGAATATCAAATACAAAATTCTGTATATATTTGTATAGTGTCCTTCATAACAATTATTTGACATGAAAACCAGAAAGTTGGTGGTTACTGGAAAAGAGAAAAATGGTCATGGGAGCAACGCACCACCTTAATATCAAGCTATAACTCACAAGAAAGGGGGGGAACAGGAAA